>CAUOFW020000737.1:701555-768095 GCA_963454935.2 Ilex paraguariensis | reverse complement strand
CCAACACAAACCTCAAACATGTTATACATAACTCATGTCATAACAAACTCAATTTTCACATAGACATTAGAAAAATACCTTAAAGGCATAATTCATGTTATCACACAAGATTTTCCTATATCAAACTTTACTAGAAATTGGTCTAAGCCATTTTCATAACCATTTCCTCATTTCCATAACCATAATCAAGTGACCTAGGTTATTCTATACACTTATCCATTCCATAGAGCATTCTAGGTAAGAAATAAACCAAGGTAGGAGGAAACCCTATCTCTTGAAGCGTGATACGAAAGGTAGAAAGCCTCAAGAACACTTCCCAAGCCCAAGACCCTTGATTTTCTCAAATTTTCTCTTTAGATCTTCAATGAAATCCTTTGTTTTTTATACGTAGACGTAGCCCTCGTCGCGTAGACGAACTTTAATTCTTGGCTCGATGAATTCCGACCGACAGAACTCCTTAGATCGCAAGGAGAAAGGTAGAAATCTTGTATTTCCTCTTCTCTTCTCTTCCAACGTGTGAGACCAACTGATCAAGTGGGAAAATATCAGATATTTCCCTCTATTTATAGCGCCTTTAATTGCGCGGTCCACATCGCACCACACATTTCCTACTTCCGGGTCTGTTTTTGTCCTGAAACGACTTAATTTTATCCCAGTTTAAATTTAAATTATTTTTATTTAAACTTTCCTTCAATTATAAAAAAAATTTATAATTTTTATTTTTTGGGGACGTTTGTGAGGTCATCCGACCCCTAGTTGTCTCGAAAAATATAAAAATTCGACTATCTTGAAATTTGATGAAAATTGACAAGGTAGCTCGATTTCGCAATATGAATCCGATGGTGAGGTTCGTTGCATCATTCGAGTTATAAAAAAAATATGGATTTAATTCTGCAATATAGTGATAAATTACCAATTTTTCCTTTTTCGAAAGAAATTCAAATTTACCCAAGTTTTACAATTCCGACCATTACAATAGTCACCCAGGGCATCAATTTTCACATGTTTATGTAAAACCTTATATAAAATCCTAAAATATAACAAAACCTTCTAAAAAAAATCTAAAAATAACAATTTCTAGTTTTTAAATAGTAATCTCTTTCAAATTCTTTTCACTATTTTTTTCTCTACTCTTACTGCATCTCTCCAACTTTTTCTCTCCCTCCCACTATCATTGTCTTGCTCTGATTTTTTGTCCTTATCTTTTACTCTTTTGCTGTTTTTTTAAAACTTCATTTAATTTATTAGTCTGTAAAATTCTGACTTCACAATTGCACCAAATTTATTATCTGATTCAATCCGATCCCAAAACTAATAATACATTGAAAATAATTTATACCACAACTCTTTGTAAAAAATCTAATAATCGTTAAAAAAAAATTATTTATCTTCTTAAAATATTAAATAAACTCTCGTGTGAAATTCTAGATTTAGGCCCTAATTTGTGTTGGATCGCCCTTGAAAGTGACCAAAAGGTATGAAGTGCGTTCAGAAGTTAGGAGAGACATACCTAAAACATCAATGAAGCTCTATTTATCAAATAACTTAATTTAACACTCATTTATATACAATTATATTATCTATTGAAATAACACTAACAAACTAAATAAGAGTTTAAATTGTAATAGACATAATATCTTTTATTTTTAATTGAGATAATTTGGTCGGTTAATAGATACCATTAGTTTCGTAACTATGATATTTTAAACTTAAGAGGTCTAAATATTATACGTCTATAAACTTCAGAAAGTCTAGGTGTAATTTATTAATAGGATAACATAAGTTTAAGTGTTACATGTATACAAACCTCGGAGTCTGTATGTAATATTTCAAATATCAAGTGTCAAAGTGATTAAATACAAATCTCTGAAGATTTAGTGTAATTTTTCCAAAAAAAAAAAGGGTAAATAACATAAATGCCCAATCTAATTGTACCATTTTACCATTATTACTCTTACATCTCCACCAATTGGCCCGTCTATTTTTAACGTTTAGGCTAATGGCATCAGCCAACCTGCTAAGGCTTTGACGGCATAATGGAAATTGTCCTCATTCCTTCCTTGTTTTGAAGCCAAAGCCCCCTCCCCCCTCTTTGTTGCAACTTAGAAATTAGAGTTCATACCCTCAAATTTATACTGTCCCCAAATTCATTCCGGATTCACACTATCCCATATATTTCAAAGACAATTAAGGAGAAAGCATAGTTACAGTTTGTAGAAAAGGATTTGTGTTCATCAATCACACATGACTTGATCAATATGGGTGGTGGATGATGCTTTGCTTTGCATCTAGATTAAATGCATGGTAAGTGTGATTTTTCAAAATCATTTGTATGTGTGAAGATCTAAAAATATGATTTGTTATACAATTATTTTGGGTTCGAAAACCGTAGATGATATTTGGTATTGGGGCTAGCATGTGCCCCTTTTTTTTTTTTTTTTTTTTTTTTGGGGGGGGGGGGTTTAAATAATCTACAATTTTTGTTTGATTTTTGCTATCTTGACTCTTGTTTCGAACTGATTTAGTTTGTTTTATTTATCCTATTCCTTAATCTAAGTGGGAGATAAAATATTTTCTTGTATTTGATTATTGTACAGGAAAATATTACAATTGCTTTTAATATGCATATCATTATCTTTCTAGTATTTTAACATTGGTTATACAAGTTGAATTTCCACTTTGATGATTATGGTATATAGTATACAGTATACTGGATATGAGTGAAGGTGTTTTCTAATTTTTTTTGCACGTGTCAACTAATCACTATAGAGTTTTAGAGATGGATCTCACAAAAGTATTACGGGATTTAAAGTGTGATTATGATGTATCAACAATTTTACTGGATGTTTATTGATTGCTTAGGCTCAAGTTTATCAACTGGGCAAATTTATCCAAAAATAAAAAAAAATTCTCAAAAATTAAAATTTATTAAACAAAATAGAAATTATATATCCTAACATTAGACAACATTAAGATTAGGTCGTGAGAAATGCTCTAGGGGTTGGGTTTGAATTAGTTGTATCAAGTCTATATAAGACTAGGCGATGCCAGAAGCAACATAGGGTGCCTCATTACTCAAACATAATAATAAATTTTGTATTTTGTGCTCTCAAGGTTTTAATATATGTCATGTTTATTCGATTGAAAATGATAATTTGAATTGAATAGTAAAATTGAAGTCATGTGTCTCATGTGATCATACTTGGGGAATTAATTTAATCATTAAAATTTTAATTTAGATTACCTTAATTATTATTCTTTCAATTTTATGATTTTAATTTAAATTTTTGAGAAAGGTATACGAACTCTTCAACGTCTTCTTGATTTTTTTTTCCCTTAATGACCAATCTGCGCCACACAACAGAAAATCAAACATACAATTTTACATCCACTCGATATTCCACGTGGAGATCTAAATAGATGGACATGACACGTGGACCAATAATAAAACAGAATCTTATGTCCTTAGCCAACAACCATTAACATTTGGATTGCCTATATCCTTCCCGTCCATATACTTCACCCCGCGCTCCCGTCACTCCACCCTTCCCATATCTCTCTCCCTCTCTCTCATCACTCCGCCATTCGCAGAAACAACTTTGAGAATGGCCTCAAATGCATTGATGAGCTGCGGCGTCGCGGCAGTTTGCCCCTCAGTGCTCTCTTCTTCTAAGTCAAAATTTGCCGCTGCCGTGCCCGTGGCTGGTGTTGGTACTAATGCTGCGGCCGGTTTCACAATGTCGGCCGACTGGATGCCCGGTCAGCCCCGGCCAACCTACCTTGATGGCTCAGCACCTGGGTAATAATATAATGTTATGGATCCAATTATAGTAACCAAAAATCTTATACCTCATTTTTTCACATCCAATGAAACTATGCTACACGGAATTTTTTTTTATTTTTGGAAGAATTATATCTACACCCCTGAAGTTTGTCATTTAATCACTCAAATTTCCTGACATTTGAAATATTACACATAGATCTTTTAATGTTTGTATGCGCATGACACTTAGACCCTTGTTGTAAATATATCTATTAATAAATTATACTTAGACCCTCTAAAATTTGTGGGTATATAATACTTAAACTCTTTAAGTGTAAAATATTATACTTAGACCAAAACTATTCTAATCAAATATAAAATATTTTAAATTTTATAAGTAAAATTTATGTTCTATTGTATCATTTATTGAAATAAAATTAAAATTAAAAATTCAATTTTTTTTAAAAAAATTATAATTATTATACAATTATATTGTCTATTATAATTTAATTTAGTTATTTAAACGACCAAATTAAAATATCAAACTACCCCAATCAAATCTAAAAGATACTGTGTCAATTACAAATTGATTCCTTGTTTAATTTTTTAGTTTTGTTCTAATAGACAATATAAATATATAGTAACTATATATTTTTTNAATAATTAAATTACACCGTCTCTAACAATTTAAACTTTTGGAGCAAACTGTTGTTTAACAATGTGCAACTGTCTGCGAACAATCACCAATTTCGTGTCAAAAACAATCCCATAAAAAGATCTCCTCTAAGTAGAAATTGCAATTTCCTGTAACTATGGGTTACAAACATTTTTCCTACATAGTGCAATCAAGTGACAATTTTTTAACGAGACACATAAACTAGGTTTGCATAGCATAGGGTTGTGTTATTTTAGATTCATATCGAATATAATAAACTTTAACTTTCTTATTTAACTGATTAAATGTCGCAATATTAATTTAATTTAATTTATTTAGTAATCATGTCATTTTTGAGACTGCAACACAACTCCTATGAAGCACAAACGTAGGACTATTAGTCCATTCTCCGCCAATTAAACCCACCACCCATTAGTAATCTATTAACTAGAAGTCTATTCGGTCCAAATGATAAGAAATCCAAATTAAAACTTTTCTAAACTATTCATACACTACTAAATCAAGAGATAAATTAACAAATGTTAAAAATAAAAACTCTATATTTTTTCAGACACGTCACTTAATCGTGTTTGTTGTGCGAGTAATTCACATTTAATACTATCTTTATTTGTATATTATTTATGTTAAGGATAATGTCATTTTTTGTTAAATATGTAACGAACCTTAATAATTAGGACAATGTGAAATTAACCATGTAGTTGCGAGTGTAATATAAAAAATATGATAGTTTTGAGGGAATAATAGGAAAAAGTTCGTAGTTGAGGGGATCAAAGTGTAATTTTTCCTTCTTAATATATGAGCAGTGGGTTTTCAGCCAGGAATTTTAGTACCAGAGGCATTGGGGTTGGGCAACTGGGTAAAGGCACAAGAGTGGGCAGCTGTACCTGGGGGACAAGCCACCAACCTGGGGAACCCTGTCCCTTGGGGCACCCTTCCCACCATTTTGGTCATTGAATTCCTTGCCATTGCCTTCGTCGAGCACCAAAGAAGCATGGAGAAAGACCCCGAGAAGAAGTACCCCGGTGGAGCTTTCGACCCATTGGGTTTCTCCAAGGACCCGGTTAAGTTTGAAGAGTACAAAGTCAAGGAGATCAAAAATGGTAAACAATCTCTCTCTCTCTCTCTCTCTCTCTCATGGATTTCAATCTCCATTCATCATAATGCTTCCAAATTAATTTTATCTTAAGAAATAGTGCTTATTGTATTTTACTTTACACACTCAAAAATTAAATTTATATTATACTCTCAATATATCAAAAGTATTATAATGTATCTCTTCTATTAACTTCTGTTATTTTTTTTGTCAAAACCAACCTATTGATATTGAGAGAAAAATTAACAGAAATGTAATAGAATGTCATATTACAATATTTTTGATATATTAAAAATGTAATATAAAAAATTAAAAATAATTGAGAGTATAAAATAAAAATTTTAAAATATTTCAGAATGTTTAAGTACAATTCGCTCTAAGAATTAATAAGAAGTTTGGTATGGTTCGAAAAAATTACGCCTTAATAGGGTTAGTTATAACTTATCCGAGGTCAAGTAAAAACTCAAAAAAGTTGATCATAGCTCAACTAAAGTCGAGTCACAACTCAAAAACATTTGGGTGAAAGTACAATTCAATTAGAGTAAAGTTAAATCTCAAATGATTTGAGATCGATCCTAAATATTATGATTGACCTTGGGACTAATCTCAATGAACCCGATTGAGTTATAATTTTATCGGAATAGTAATCTCATCCAATTGAAACGTGACTTTCCACACGGTAATGAAAGTGAAAGCGAGTCTTTGTAGTTTTTCCATTCGTCTGATCAGATATATATATGTGGTTGTATATGCATTGGATGTTCAGGTCGTCTTGCCTTGTTGGCTTTTGTGGGATTCTGTGTTCAACAGTCAGCTTATCCGGGAACAGGACCGCTGGAGAACTTGGCAACTCACTTAGCTGATCCATGGCACAACGACATTGGAGACATCATTATCCCTAGAAGAGTTTTGCCATGATAATCCACTTCCAATCACAAACCATTTTCGTAAAACTCAATGCATCAGTATCTATATAATAAAATAAGAGTGTGTTTAAATTTTATGTCACTCATATTTTTTCCTTTAAAATCATCACCAATCATTTACCTCACCCATTATTCCTTTGTCAGACTCAAACGTCAAATTACATCACTAATTTCTATCACATATTTAATCATTTATATATTTTCTCCCTAAAAATATCACACAATTTATTTCTATTATATATTTAATCATTTAATATTTAATTAATTTGTAGTTAATATATTTTAAAAAAATTTAATATAGTAATATCGATTTTTTGGACGCTCGAATTTTATATTTTATCGTGTCATCATACACGGGTTATGACTAGTTATACTATACGAAACAGCAAACCTGTGCATCTTTGACCGTATGTTTCCAAGGCTTCATTTATTGGTTAACTATCATTTACCTGTAGTAACATTTTTAATTTGTACTTAACTATATGATATAATTTGATTGATCAAATACGTTATTATCATTAAATTAGTAGTGGATTTTAATATTGGATGAGGTATACTGCTAAATTTAGCGAAATAATCCTATTGACTAGGGGTGTTCAAATTTTCGATTGATCACAATTTTCTACCCTACCTTACCCTACCCTATTGAACGGTTAACCGTAAAAATTGGGTAGAAATGCGAAAGAATTTTTGGTCTTTCGATTAAATCAGGTAGGAATGCGGAATACCCATCAATTTTCGCATTCCTACCATACTTTACCTTCAAAAAATATATTTAATTTTTTTATATTTTTTTTAGTAATTATAAGAGTATTTGTGTGATATAATTTATATTATAACATTGTTATTGTTGTGGATGTTTGAGTTGCGAAAATATGAACTTATTTTTTGTGTAGGTTATATAATTTATGGTGAACTAGTGAACTATTGGAGCAATTATGATTTTAATGTGTTTCATATGATTTAAACTTAAAATAATTTTTTGTATTTGTGTAATAATTATGATGGATTAATGTTCATGTTTTTTTATATTTTATTGTAATTGTTCTTGTAGTTGTTTTATGTTTTAGTGTTATTTATTTATTGTGTTGTTAAATTGGTGCATGTTATTTAATTGAATTGTTACAATGATCCAAAAATTAATAGCTACAGAAGTATTTACCCGACTTCCTACCCAATTATTCGAGCATGAAGTCGAGTAGGAATACCACACCTGATCGGGTAGGGTAAGACAAGAAAAAATTCTTCCATAAAGTATCGGGTAAGAAGACAGAAGACAATATTTCCTACCCGTATGGTAAGGTGAACACCACTACTATTGACCCTTATTCGAGTTGCTGGGGACAAAACTTGACTCAACCAAGGACTTGGATTTCAGATTCACGGTAATATTAGTTGAAACTAGTTTACCAACTTAATTTATTGATTTTATGGATTATGATCATTTCGTTGATAGAGAAACCGAATTGTTATCGGGACTGATTCCTAATCTCATGGCAACAATGAATTAGATTAGTAAAACGGATTTAAAGGTTAGGTTAATGTAGGTTGGGGGGGAGGGGTTTAAAGAGGTCGTCACACTTGTTTACACCAAGAATAATTGAAGGGGATGAGTAGGATAAGAGGATGAGATGAAAGGAACTCGAGTAGTCTATTAACGAAGGGATGTACCAATTGGGCAGAGGGTAGGTGAAATTCTCTCACAAGCCATGAATTTTTATTCTCTGCAATAAGCAAGTAATATGGGTATTTATAGCACAATGGCCGGATAGGTTTAGTTGCCTGCCATGACCCCCAACCACTTGTGCCAACTTACAATTGCCTCGACCGCCTTAACCTTGGTAATGTTAGTGGTTGTTAATCGCGAGTCACGTGTTCTAACATTAATTAGGCATAAATGACGGTTTTCCTAAGTGCAGCTTGAATGTGGTTTTGAGGAGGATGCAACAGCTGAGGTGAAAAATGGCTCCCAAGGTTCATGACCATGATTGGTCATCGCGGGACCATGACTTTGAGAGGGCCATGTCTGTGATGCCCCCATCACGCTCTTACTCAGGGTTTTCATTTCTTTCTCTCGACCTTTCTTTGAGACGTTTGTCGAGGTGTCCGAGAGAGGAAACCCATACAATTTCGGTCCTTTAGCCACCAATCTATATGTTCCATTATCTCATATGTTGATCTGAATCAATAACTCCACTTACCTTAAAAATCCTTCTGGATCCTAGTCAAGCATATTCTAATGGACGGTGAGTTATACACTGGGAGCTTTGTTAGAACAAACTAAACCTTTAAGACCTTATCTCAGGTTGAGGTTGACAATCATGTTTGTCCACCCCCGTTGCTCAGTTCCCCTTTGAGGAAGGTCATATTGATGTCCCTAGGTGGGGACCCTTCATCTTAGTCTAGTGGGCCACTCGAGCAATGGNATTAATAAGAAGTTTGGTATGGTTCGAAAAAATTACGCCTTAATAGGGTTAGTTATAACTTATCCGAGGTCAAGTAAAAACTCAAAAAAGTTGATCATAGCTCAACTAAAGTCGAGTCACAACTCAAAAACATTTGGGTGAAAGTACAATTCAATTAGAGTAAAGTTAAATCTCAAATGATTTGAGATCGATCCTAAATATTATGATTGACCTTGGGACTAATCTCAATGAACCCGATTGAGTTATAATTTTATCGGAATAGTAATCTCATCCAATTGAAACGTGACTTTCCACACGGTAATGAAAGTGAAAGCGAGTCTTTGTAGTTTTTCCATTCGTCTGATCAGATATATATATGTGGTTGTATATGCATTGGATGTTCAGGTCGTCTTGCCTTGTTGGCTTTTGTGGGATTCTGTGTTCAACAGTCAGCTTATCCGGGAACAGGACCGCTGGAGAACTTGGCAACTCACTTAGCTGATCCATGGCACAACGACATTGGAGACATCATTATCCCTAGAAGAGTTTTGCCATGATAATCCACTTCCAATCACAAACCATTTTCGTAAAACTCAATGCATCAGTATCTATATAATAAAATAAGAGTGTGTTTAAATTTTATGTCACTCATATTTTTTCCTTTAAAATCATCACCAATCATTTACCTCACCCATTATTCCTTTGTCAGACTCAAACGTCAAATTACATCACTAATTTCTATCACATATTTAATCATTTATATATTTTCTCCCTAAAAATATCACACAATTTATTTCTATTATATATTTAATCATTTAATATTTAATTAATTTGTAGTTAATATATTTTAAAAAAATTTAATATAGTAATATCGATTTTTTGGACGCTCGAATTTTATATTTTATCGTGTCATCATACACGGGTTATGACTAGTTATACTATACGAAACAGCAAACCTGTGCATCTTTGACCGTATGTTTCCAAGGCTTCATTTATTGGTTAACTATCATTTACCTGTAGTAACATTTTTAATTTGTACTTAACTATATGATATAATTTGATTGATCAAATACGTTATTATCATTAAATTAGTAGTGGATTTTAATATTGGATGAGGTATACTGCTAAATTTAGCGAAATAATCCTATTGACTAGGGGTGTTCAAATTTTCGATTGATCACAATTTTCTACCCTACCTTACCCTACCCTATTGAACGGTTAACCGTAAAAATTGGGTAGAAATGCGAAAGAATTTTTGGTCTTTCGATTAAATCAGGTAGGAATGCGGAATACCCATCAATTTTCGCATTCCTACCATACTTTACCTTCAAAAAATATATTTAATTTTTTTATATTTTTTTTAGTAATTATAAGAGTATTTGTGTGATATAATTTATATTATAACATTGTTATTGTTGTGGATGTTTGAGTTGCGAAAATATGAACTTATTTTTTGTGTAGGTTATATAATTTATGGTGAACTAGTGAACTATTGGAGCAATTATGATTTTAATGTGTTTCATATGATTTAAACTTAAAATAATTTTTTGTATTTGTGTAATAATTATGATGGATTAATGTTCATGTTTTTTTATATTTTATTGTAATTGTTCTTGTAGTTGTTTTATGTTTTAGTGTTATTTATTTATTGTGTTGTTAAATTGGTGCATGTTATTTAATTGAATTGTTACAATGATCCAAAAATTAATAGCTACAGAAGTATTTACCCGACTTCCTACCCAATTATTCGAGCATGAAGTCGAGTAGGAATACCACACCTGATCGGGTAGGGTAAGACAAGAAAAAATTCTTCCATAAAGTATCGGGTAAGAAGACAGAAGACAATATTTCCTACCCGTATGGTAAGGTGAACACCACTACTATTGACCCTTATTCGAGTTGCTGGGGACAAAACTTGACTCAACCAAGGACTTGGATTTCAGATTCACGGTAATATTAGTTGAAACTAGTTTACCAACTTAATTTATTGATTTTATGGATTATGATCATTTCGTTGATAGATCCAAGGCTTTGAGATCGGCCACAAACAAATCCACACCAGAGAGTTCTGTCAAAGATGTCATGTTCTGATATAAATATAAGCTACAGAAGAAGATCAATAACAGTGACACAATTTGGAAGGAATGGAACAACACAGGCATAAACACGTATCCATTCAAGTATCATCTAACATACCTAGGTTTGAACATTGACAAGGCAGTTGTTCTGCCATAAGATACAACAAGTCTAATGATAAAGCTCTGAGATTACACAATACATTGCCCTCATCCCCAATTCATTTAACCTATAGAGCTAAATTTCCCAGTCAAGCAGTAATTCCTTATTCTTTAGCCAACTGATGATTCTGTTGGCTGATTCTTCCATAATGAAACATAAAAATTCCAAATACCTTTTATCACGTTCACCTAGTTTTCACTCGATTGTTCCACTACGCTACCACCGCTGCGCTACTCTGATAAAATATTAATCATATTGGTGTGACCCCAAACCAAATAATCCATGTACAAATCATCCCTGAAAGTCATCTTCAAGCACTGATAGTGCCTTTTTGTTTATGTTTTTTTTTTTTTAATGTTTTCCTTTAAGCTGCAAGCTTTCTAGCGCTTCAATCTTTATCCACCAACAGTTAGACCAAGAATTGTTCTATGAACAGAGCAGCAAGTCGAAAGTACATTTCTTTACATTTTCTTCACTTTCACTTACAGTTGTTACATCCAAAAAAAAAAAATTTGTATTTTCTCAATTCGATATTGTTACATACCTTATCTTTCAAACTCTCTGAACAATATTCATTCTACTGAAGCACACACATACAGAGGGAGAGAGAGGAAATTCAACCTGGATAGTAAGGTTGAGGCCAAGAGGGAAGCTGAAAATCAGTCGAACGAGTGTCTTCGAGATTTCGAAGCCAAATGATATCATCCAGGGCTTTGGATAGCTGAGGAATGCGAAGAACTTCACTGGCCAATTCAACACCTTTACCGATGCCTTTCTTTATAAATTCGACGTCCTTGCGAACCACTTGCGCAAAATGCCCAAAGTTTCCAACCACACGACCTTGTTTTTGTGGATTGTTGTCATTACTGCTATGCTTTCCAGTTGTTGAACGCGATCGAGTAGAACAGTGAACGGAGATCGCCATTGAAGGTGATGCTGCCACTGCGAAGGCCATCGGAGCCTCGACGGAGCTCCGACACCGGTAATAACGTTCAAATTTTGGTGACTTGCATTGATTGTGTGGGTGAAAGGTGAGGAGTGTATGGTTTTCCTTCCCCTCGTTACAGGTGGTAGGTATTTGTGGCTGCAGTTAATGAGCAGTATTGAAAGAGNGGTGAGGAGTGTATGGTTTTCCTTCCCCTCGTTACAGGTGGTAGGTATTTGTGGCTGCAGTTAATGAGCAGTATTGAAAGAGTGTGGTGATTAGGCGGCAGGAGGAACACGTGACGCAATTGTAAAATGGGAAAATTACACCAGACCTTCTGACATTTGTCGGTTAATCACCTAAACTTCTTATATTTTTAAAATATTATATGCAGACACTTTAAAATTAATACGGACATAATAGATAGGCAAATGTCATTAATGTTCATTATTAAATTATTTTTAAATTTCTGAAATTTAAAATATGTAATAATTACATCAATTAAATTTAAAATATTATATTTAGATCAAAAATACTATAATTAAAAATAAAATATCAAATTTTTTAAATTTTATAACTAAAATTTATGTTCTATTATGTCATTTATTAAAAAAATAAAAAATAAAAATCTAATTTTTTTCTTTAAAAAACTATAATTCGTATTATTGATACCAAATTTTGGATTACTTTGTTAAGTTTTGATTNACCATAAAAATAGTCGCCCAGGCCCCCAATTTAATTTGTACCCTCAGTTCACCTTCATGCTCTAAGATCCCGTTTGAATACCCAATTTATTTCATAAGTCTATCTAAAATTTTATAGAAAGTTTTAAAATACAATAATTTTTTCATAAGTCTATGTAAAGCATTATATAAAGTCCTAAAATACAATAAAATCTTCTAAAAAGATCTCTAGCTTTAAAAATAGCTATTTCTAGCTTTAAAAATAGTCATTTCTCTCAAATTCTTTCCACTGTTTTTTTCTCCACTCTCATTGCCTCCCTCCAACTTTTTCTCTCCCTTTCCACTCTCATTATCTTACTCTGGTTCTTTTCTTTATCTCTAGCTCTCTTGTTGTTGTTTTAATACTTCATTCAATTTATTCATATATAAAATCCTGATATCACAATTACATCCAATTTATTGTCTAATCTCGCATCGATCCCAAAACTACTAAAGTATTGAAAATAAATCATACTGCAACTCTATGTAAAATGTCGAATAATCGTTAAAAAAATTATTATCTTCCTAAAATATTAAATGAGGTCTTGCTTTAGGCCTCGATATGTATTGGGCCACCTTTAATCCTGAAGAATAGTGAACATACTCATTTCTTAAATGAGGACGCATATTTTAGGTTATGGATTTAAAGTCACAAATATATGTTGTAAGTTGAAATTGAGATTTTTATAGCAACTTATCAATTGCATTATCTTTTGTCAAATAAAACAATGGAAACTTTTGACAAAACTTTTGATTGGTTGAGAATAAAGATTTGTGTTGTAGTACGTGTTCTTATACGTCAGTGCCAAAAATTTAATATATAGTGCGTTGAGAATTGATGTGACTGACTTTCAAACTGACATGTTGAAACAATTGGAGTCTTTAAAAGACTTGGTGTAGAAAGAAAATTTGAATTGAGTGAACGAATACAAGTCTATTAAGAAATCAATATTGAAAGGGGTAAGAAAATGTGTGTATGCCCCCAACAATGGATGGCTTGACACATATTGAAATGCTTGAGGAATGATTGTAGCGATAAGTGAAAAGTTGATATTTGAAAAGTTCATGCTACTACAAAAAAACTCGTGAAACAGGTTGAAGACCTAAAGCTCTCTAGGAAGGGAGAATCCTGTCGTTATGATTTGTTTTTTTTTAGAATTTAAGATCTTACTCTTAAAACTCCAATTGCTATGGTTGTTTTATTTTTTTGTAACTTAGGATGTTACTATTACACTCTCACTCTTAGAGTTATGACTGATTTCTTTTGGAATGAATTTAAGAAAATCTGAAAATATATTTGTTATGACTAATTTCTTTTCGAACGAGTTTAAAATGATTTTGCCGTATAAAAATATATTTGTTATGATTGGTTTATTTTAGAATGAGTTTAAGAAGATCTTGTTGTATGAAAATATATTTATGTGTAACTATAAATTGAATACATTGTAAAGTACGATATTGAGAAATGGTCAACATAAGATGTTCATCTCGGGACTTATTTTGTTTAGTCTTATTTTTATAGTTTTCTTCCATCTGGACAACTATAAAATATGTTATCCGCACAGTCATATAGACACAAAGTGAACCGATGTAGCACAAAATCATTTTGGCCTGGGTATTCAATTGCCAAAAAANACAAAATATGTTATCCGCGCAGTCATATAGACACAAAGTGAACCGATGTAGCACAAAATCATTTTGGCTTGGGTATTCAATTGCCAAAAAACAAAAGAAACAGGACAATTTCATGAGCTATCAACAAATCTGGCATTACTATTTACGTAGGTCGTTCTTTTTGCTGGATAAAACGAGGGGAACACAATATTTGTGTATATTGTGAATTTTATGACCGATGATAACAAGACATTTGAGGACTATCTCAATGTTTTTGGGTGTTTAAACAATCTTCAGTTATCATAAATTTCTCTACCAAAATTTATATCTTCTTATCCCTAAACGCCCAACTTTTGTGGATAACAAAGGAGAAACAATAAGATGTATGTTATCAATATGAATTGTAGACTCATAACTGATTAAGAAAAATGTCTTTAGGCTTATATTAATTAAAATAACACGATTACATAACATAAACAATAAATAAGTCAATTTAGCTTCCTCTACTGGTAATCATATTTTAATACCATATGTAGTATTTAATTGGTATTATATTAAGAAGATATCTAGTAATTTTATTTCTTGATCTTGTATTATATAAGAATTATTTTAGAATTTAAATATTGTTAATTCAATTTAGTAAAATGTGAATCATTTATGTTTTTAATTTATGGGGAACAATGGTTCATGTATTTAGTTGGAAAAAATGAAAATCTAGTCCTATGGTTTTTCAACAAGAGTGACATGAAATGAAGATAATACGAACTTGAAACGACAAGATTTGAACATGATATAACATGACCCAATTGACATCCAGAATAAAAGGTATTAAGATTCTTTATGTATTTTTCTTCAATAGTAGATCACACACAATCTATATGATAAAATACATAGGAGTTTGAAAATTTATCCCCTATACATTTTTCCCCTAAAAATATCACATCATCCAATTCTATCACATGTTTAATCATTTAACATTTAATTAATTTGTAATTTAACACAATTTTTATTTTATACATTGTTCATACATGATAGTATACATGTGTTGAAAATATTTTGTCGAGTTATACATTTTGAGAAAATTTTGACTTTATTTTAAAAAAAATAATAGGTAAAAATTAATTTTAAATGATGTAATGAAAGAAACAAAGAAATAAAAATTAGTTATTTGGTATAGTGTGATCAATTTTTAAAATATTCGAATTCTATATTTCATTGTGTTTTCAGGCAGAAGTTATAACTAGTGTATTAATAAGGGACTCATTTATATAAAGCAGGTCCCATTTCTACTTAAATTTATGATAAGTGATCTATTATTGATAGAAATTGAGGGGAAAAAAAAGTTAATAGACAAGATCCAAATTGATTAAAATGGGAATCCCAATCCTACGGCCTACAACCAACCACCTCTCTTAAGCATGTTATCAACACATCACATGGGGACAAATCCTTTTTTGTATGACAAGCCACTTTAGATTTGATTCAAATTTTTGTTCATGAACTAGTAAGGTTAGCCAAATTTTATTTTAATATTAAATGAGCCAGAAAATTGTCCTTTAGTCCACCTTTCTAGAATACCTTTTTTATATTCTAACGGTTAAGAGTGTTCGGGTCAACTTACATATATTTCGATTAATCCCCTTCTCAGTCTAGTCAAAGACAAACTATCTACGCCGTAACTAAAGTATTGATGAGAGATAAATCTCTTGTTAAAATATTTTAACTAAAAGAGTATTTTTTATGTGGGAACTCAATCCCACATCGACTGAACATCCCAAGATACTTGAGTATATATATGTACTAGTATTATCTAACATTTGAATCAAAGAGAGGTCTTNGTATTAATAAGGGACTCATTTATATAAAGCAGGTCCCATTTCTACTTAAATTTATGATAAGTGATCTATTATTGATAGAAATTGAGGGGAAAAAAAAGTTAATAGACAAGATCCAAATTGATTAAAATGGGAATCCCAATCCTACGGCCTACAACCAACCACCTCTCTTAAGCATGTTATCAACACATCACATGGGGACAAATCCTTTTTTGTATGACAAGCCACTTTAGATTTGATTCAAATTTTTGTTCATGAACTAGTAAGGTTAGCCAAATTTTATTTTAATATTAAATGAGCCAGAAAATTGTCCTTTAGTCCACCTTTCTAGAATACCTTTTTTATATTCTAACGGTTAAGAGTGTTCGGGTCAACTTACATATATTTCGATTAATCCCCTTCTCAGTCTAGTCAAAGACAAACTATCTACGCCGTAACTAAAGTATTGATGAGAGATAAATCTCTTGTTAAAATATTTTAACTAAAAGAGTATTTTTTATGTGGGAACTCAATCCCACATCGACTGAACATCCCAAGATACTTGAGTATATATATGTACTAGTATTATCTAACATTTGAATCAAAGAGAGGTCTTAGGACTCTCACGTGCGCAAGGATGGGATTGGCAGAGGAGATACAGATTTTTAAAATCTACAAGCTACACTGGGGTGCCTAGTCCACGACCTGTGTAGTGAGTCCCCCTGGCTCGCCAAAATAAAATATTAACTAGTATTAAACCCACTTTTAATATTTTGTTTAATTATTTTCTGTCATTACTTCTATAATAAAATTTCAGTTGCTGAATACCAAAAACCTCCAACGGCTAGTATTCCAACAGTCATATTTTGAGTTATTATCCAATTAAGTATAGAAGTAATTACATACTATTAAACATATATATATACATATTTTCAGTATAGATATACTATCTGATATCAACTATCTTTTTACTGTATAAGTTTATGAGCAATATTCAAAGGTGTGTGTGAAGCTTATGCTTCATTCGATTGTGCAGATCTGAGTGAAACAACAGTCAATAGGTTGGGTTGTTGTATCCTGGGGACGACGCGCTACTACCTTCTACACTGTGAATATTTCATAAAAGGGCGCGAATCGTCTTAAGAAAGCGACCTAGTCCGCGTCTCATCCTGCCGTTCACTTTATTTGCATCCAATTTTTTCCAACATCCCTCATGTCTTGACTCATAAGAATTATCAAGATTTGAACTTAAAACGTCTAAATTTATAGTCCGTCTCTGTTACCATTTGAAATATCACGTGGAGTTTAGGATGCCTTGTTTGATCCATGGTTGGCTCAACAGTAGAGCCAAAAATGCATGAGTTTTAGGCCCTACATATAAAAAAGATTCAAATTTTAGAGTTCAATAATAAAGTATAAATCAAAGATTAAAACTTATTATAATTTAGTTTAACAAAAAAAAAAACTTCTCAAAGATTAAGTCAACTGAATAATTTTAGAATTTAGGTCAAAAAAGTATAGTCCACTTCACACATATGCATTTATTAAAGGATAGAAAAATAGTTAACACTTCAATAAAAAGTATAATAAGAATCTATCTATCTATTCCACAAATAAAAATAAATCAAACACATTTTTTTCTTCTCTCAAACTCGATTTTATTCTCATTTATACACTAAAACGCCAACTAATTAAATTGTTCTTTCTCATAAACGATCCGCAATAAAAACTAATTGATATAAAAAAAACTTTCAATAAAATTATTATCAAAGAAAATAAAATACAACAAAACAGTAAGTGAATGTTGAATACATAAACAAGTTAAAAATTATAAAAAAATAATAAAATAATTCAATAACAAGATAATAAGAAATTATGAATGCATACTGAAAGTCGATAATGTAATACTATAATTTTCATGAAAAAACATGCATAATAAGTAAGAAGAACATAAAAATAGTAATGAAATAATAAATTATATTCCTGTGACGCCCCTAAAATCGGTGGTCATTTGTTAACCATTGACCATTCGTCAACCCGCAGAAATACCCGTGATTGTTGCACAACTTGACGTTACGTCAATAACATCCCTTAACTGGGATTATAACCCACACGGGAAACCCGTGTTCATTTAATCATTTGATTCAACTGTGGTCCAATGTACCACAATTCATACGTCATCATAGTCCATTTACATCCTTGGAACTCAAAAACCCATAGTCCAAAATTTTGGCAAAGTAATTTTAAAAATTTTAAAATTTTGGAAAGTGTACCGGTAGGCTGTACCGGTAAGGTTTGCCCACTGAAAAAGTTGTATCGGTACAGGTAACTCATTGAAAAATTTGTACCACTATGGTTAACCCTCTAGAAAATTTGTACCGGTACGGGTAACCCATTAAAAAATCTATACCAATATGGGTAACCCATTGAAAAATCTGTACCATTAAGGATAACCTTCTGAAAAATCTGTATCAATACGGATAATCCACTGAAAAATCTGTACCGGTATGGGTAACCCTCTGTACCTTGTCATACCGGGACAAATTTTTCAGTGGTTTATTTCTTACCTAGAATGCTTTATGGAATGGGTAAGTGTATAGAATAACTTAGGTCACTTGATTATGGTTATGAAAATGAGGAAATGGTTATGGAAATGACTTAGACCAATTTATAGTAAAGTTTGGTATAGGAAAATCTTGTGTGATAACATGAAACGCTCAATAGAGTACCAGTACGGATAACCCTCTGAAAAATCTAGAAAATTTGTACCACTATGACGAGGTACAGAAGGTTACCCGTATTGGTACAAATTTTTCAGAGGGTTATCCGTATCGTTACTCAATTGAGCGTTTCATGTTATCACACATGATTATCCTATACCAAATTTTACTANAGGGTTATCCGTATCGTTACTCAATTGAGCGTTTCATGTTATCACACATGATTATCCTATACCAAATTTTACTAGAAATTGGTCTAAGCCATTTCCATAACCATTTCCTCATTTTCATAACCATAATCAAGTGACCTAAGTTATTCTATACATTTACCCATTCCATAGAGCATTCTAGGTAAGAGGAAATCCTACCTTTTGAAACGTGATATGAAAGGTAGAAAGTCTCAATAACATTTTCCAAATCCAAAACCCTTGATTTTCCCAAGTCTCATCTTTAAATCTTCTGTGAAATCCTTCGTTTTTGGTACGTAGAAGTAGACGTAGCCCTCGTCACGTAGACAAACTTTTAACTCTTGCCTCGACAAATTCTGACTGACGGAACTCCGTAGATCGCAAAGAGAGAGGTAGAAATCTTGACTTTTCTCTTCTCTTCCAACGTGTGAGACCAACTGATCAAGTGGGAAAATATCATATATTTCTCCCTATTTATAGCCTTTAATTACGCGGTCCACATCGCACCGCACATTTCTTACTTTCGGGTTTATTTTTATCTTGAAACGACTTAATTTTATTCCGGTTTAAATTTAAATTATTTTTATTTGAAATTTCCTTCAATTATAAGAAAATTTTATATTTTTCATTTTTTGGGGACGTTTGTGAGGTCATCTGACCCTTAGTCATCTCGAAAAATGTAAAAATTCGACTATCTCGGAATTCGATGAAAATTGAGAAGGTAGCTCAATTTTGTGATACAAATCCAACGGTGAGGTCGGTTGCATCATTAGAGATCTAGAAAAATATGAATTTTAATTTCCCATCACAGTGCCAAATTTTAATTTTGCCCTTTTTCGGAAAAAGTTCAAATTTAGATTGGTTTTATATTCTTCACCCCTTAAAAGAATTTCATCCCCGAAATTCACACACACACATGCACATTCAATCACATGCATATGCGACAAGTATATCATACTCATAACTACAAAAACGTACCTCCATCATCGAATAAGAAAGGATAACTAGTACAGATAGTGTCTTCGTGCTCCCATGTTGCCTCCTCCACTCCTCGGTGCTGCCATAACACCTTTACTAGCCTCATGGTCTTGCCTCGCAAAATCTGATCCCGGCTATCCATGATGCGCACCGGTTCGTCCTCGAAGGTACTAGTTGCATCAACAACAAGTTCGTCACAATCCACCACATGAGTCGGATCTGGGGTGTATTTTTTAAGCATAGAGACATGAAACACCGCATGAACACCTGATAAATTTGACGGTAACGCTAACCAATAAGTAATTGTACCAACCCTCTCAAATACTTCGAAGGGCCTGATATATCTCGGAGACAACTTTTTTCGCTTTTCGAACCTGAGCACTCCTCTCTTAGGCATCACCTTCAAGAAGACATGATCTTCCACTTCAAACTCCAGAGGTTGCTTCTTCTATCGACTCTGGGACGTAAGAAGATGCTTTCGTATTACGTCCACCTTCTCCGAGGTGTCTAGAACCAATTCTGGACCCGTAGAGGGTCTCTCTCCAACTTTCGTCTAATAAATCAAAGAATGACAACGCCTCTCATATAGTGCCTCATAAGACGCCATCTGTATGCTTGCCTGATAACTGTTGTTGTAGACGAACTCCCCAAAGGGTAGGTGTTGTTCCCAGCTACCCTTGAGATATAGAACACATGCCCGTAACATGTCCTCTAAAGTCTAGATGGTCTTCTCTGATTGACCGTCTGTTTGGGAATGAAAAGTAGTACTCATCATCAACTGTGTCTCCATTGCTCGTTGGAAACTTTTTCAAAAATGAGCTATGAACCTGGGATCCCGATCCGACACTATAGATACAGGCACCTCATGCAATTGGACAATCTCCCGTATATACAACCTGCAGAATTCTTCTAGTGTGAAGGTCATCCGTACAATCAAAAAGTGTGTCGACTTTGTAAGTCGATCCACTATCACCCATATCGCCTTATGTCCCTACGATGTCCGTGGCAAGTGGGTCACAAAACCCATCGTGACATACTCTCATTTTCATTTAGCTACCTCCAAAGGCTGGAGTAACTCTGTTGGTCTCTGGTATTTCGTCTTAACCTGTTGACATGTGAGATATCGGTTAACAAAATCTTCGACGTGTCTCTTCATCCCGCTCCAATAATACTAGCGACGAAGATCATGGTACATTTTCGTGCCACCTGGGTGCACAGTAAATTGGGAGCAATGAAATTCCCTAAGAATCTCCTCTCTTAACTCCGTAGACTGGGGATCCACAATTTTTCTCCTAAATCGAAGACTATCATCTGTATGAATGGTCCAACTCTCGTCACCTGTATCTGACTGTACTCAGTTCCTAACGAATAAAATTTATGTATCCTGCCCCTGAGACTCGATCACTATGCTCAGTAGGGAAGATGTAGCCACCAAACTCCTAAAACACCCTGAGCCTGACCCATGTAGCATAGCCCGAACTGTCTCACCGTCTCGAGCATCTACCACTCCTAGAAAGCCACACTAGCTAAAACTTCCCATGACTTTTGACAGAGTGCATCAGCTATCACATTTGCCTTACTGGGATGGTAATGCAAAGTGAAGTCATAGTCTTCCAGATACTTTATCTACCTGCGTTGTCTCATATTGAGGTCCCGTTGTGTGAAGATATACTTCAGACTCTTGTGGTCCAAAAATACCTCGAACTGCTCACCATATAGATAATGGCGCCAAGCCTTTAAGGCAAAGACAATGGCCGCTAACCCCATGTCGTGTATAGGATAGCTCTACTCATGATTCTTCAACTGTCGAGAACCATAAGCCACCACTCTTCTCGATTGCGTCAAAACACAACCAAGTCCATCCTTCGAGGCATCACAATGCACTGTGTACATTTATCCCCTTTTCGAAACTATCAAAATAGGGGCTGAAGTAAGCCTCCTCTTGAACTCCTGGAATGCCTTCTCACACGAATCATTCTACTCAAACTTAACCTCTTTTCGAGTCAACTTGATCATAGGTACGGCTAAGCGAGAGAAATCCTCAATGAACCTTTGGTAGTATCCTGCCAATTCCCAGAAACTGTGTATCTCGAAGATTGACTTCGATCTCTCTCAATTTATGACTGACTCAACCTTCTCCGGGTCCACGGATACACCTGAAGTCGACACCACATGCCCCAAGAATTTCACCTCGGTCAGCTAAAATTCACACTTGTTAAACTTGGCGTATAACTTATGATCTCTTAAGGTCTGAAGAACAATTCTCAAGTGACTCTCATGCTCCTCCTCAGACTTGGAGTAGATCAAGATGTCGTCAACGAACACTACGACGAACTGATCTAGATAGGGTTGGAACACCCTATGCATTAGATCCATAAATGCCGTCAGAGCATTCATCAATCCAAAAGGCATCACAGTGAACTCTAAATGTCCATACCGCGTTCTGAACGTCGTCTTAGGGATATCCGCCTCCTTAACCCTCAATTGATGGTAACCGGTAAGAAAATCTATCTTGGAGTAGACCTGCGCCCCCTCTCAGCTGATTAAACAAATCATCAATCCTCGACAAAAGGTACCTATTCTTGATAGTAACTCGATTTAATTGTCAGTAGTCTATGCATAGTCAAAGGGTATTGTCTTTTTTCTTGGCAAACAACACTTGAGCGGCCCAAGGCGAAGTGTTCGATCTAATAAAGCCCATGTCCAACAATTTCTATAATTGGGCCTTGAGTTCTTACAACTCAACTGGCGTCATCTTATGTGGAATCATAGAAATGGACGATATACCGGGATACAACTCAATGGTGAAGTCTACATCCCTATGTGGAGGTAATCTCTATAGTTCATCCAAAAAAATATCTTCATACTCACAAACCACCCGAGGTAGACCTAACTCCTGTCTAGCCTCGTCTTCTAGGGTAAGGCTTGCTAGCCAACCCATCAATTGTTCGTGCCAACGAGAGTCATACACTACTTGGGGTAAAACGTCATACTTTTCCCCTTAGAACTTGAAATAAACACCCTCCGGTGTGTAGGCGGTGACCCTCTTCCAATCACAATCAATGACGACTCAATGTGCTGCCAACCAGTCCATCTCAAGGACGACATCAAACTTCGACATGTCCATGACCCTAAGGTCCACAGTGAGTAGAATTTCTGAGATCTCTAACTCACAATCCTGACAAATTTGGTCAACACTCACCCTAGCTCCTAGGAGAGAACTCACATGTAAAGGCTCTTCCAATGTCTCAACCTCTCGCTTATGGGCAAGAACATTATTTGACTCTAGTGCATCTCATTCTTTTATTGTTGCATTAGGCTTAGTTTGAGGTGTGATGGCATAGACACGCCCTTGGGTCCTTGGAGTCCCACCTTATAAGCCCTGTCCTCGACCTCAACCCCATGTTCTAGCCCATCTGGCCTGATTGCGGAGTCCCAGCTATTGAAGTAGTAGTGGCCTGAGTAGCACCCTAAAACTGGTACTGACTTCTCTAGCCCATGGTGGGGTAGGGAGGAACAAAATATGTCTGTGCATGCCCCACCGATGATTAGGACTGAAATGACCCTTAGTTTTGGGATCCCTGCCTCTGAGGGCAATCTTGCTTCACATGACCCGACTAGTGACAATGAAAACATGTTCGTTGACCAGCCTGATAGGAAAGCCTGTGATTTCTTCCCCCTTGGGAGGATTGACCTTGGCATTGGCCTTGATTGCCACGATCCTGTTCCTATGGAGTAGAAGGCCTCTGCCTCTTTCCTGAACTAGAAGAAGAGGATTGACCTTCTTTCTTCTTATCTTTAGCACCCGTTTCCCAGATATTTCATACGTTCTCAACTTTTCTCTCAATGACCATAGTTGTTGTGACCATTAAATCCAAGTTTTGCAGGCAGTGGCCCACAATTATACCCTTGATGGACAATTCCAGACCATCCTCAAACTTCTTCACCTTGGCCATGTCTGTGGCCACGTAGTTATCGGCAAAACTGGCTAGTTCGCTGAACTTAGACACATACTCCATCACCGTCCCTTGTTTCAAATCCAAGAATTCCTGGGCCTTAACATGTCTCACAGCCACTGAAAAATATTTACCCATGAAGAGCTCCTAGAACTCTTCCCATGTCATTAACTCTAAGTTCCTTGAGTCCTTTACTCAATTCCACCACAATTGGGATTTTTCCTCTAGTTGTAATGTAGCTAACGTTATCTTAGTGGCATCGGAAGTGATCTTCATAGCCCTTAAGATCTTATTGACTTGTCGGAACCAACAGTCAGCCACCATCGGATCCGCTCCCCCACAAAAGTCAACGACTAATATGCATTAAACTTCTGAAGGTTACTCGAGCCTCCTTGGTCCATATTTGCACTAGTCTGTGCAATGATAGTAGCCACAACACCAATAGCCTCCAAAAAAGCTTGATGGTCAAAGGCGGGTGGTGGTTGATCATTGTTTTGCCCATCGCCTCGGGGTCCTCTTCCCCTATTAGCCATCTACACACATTTCAGACAACAATAGAGCCTCACATAGTATCCCAAAATAGGGACCAATTTTAAACTCTGAGATTTCTCTTATTGTCTCTCTAATCGTGCGTGTGCCACCACTAATAGACATTTACATCTTGAACTATCTCGTTCATCCCATTTTTTGAACCCTAAGGTTATGTTTTTTAACCATAGTGTTTCTCCTTTTCATATAGATTTCACCATGCATATAATTCACATAACACATAGCACATAACATATAGCAATTTAAGTACATAACATGAAATTTATAATGAATGCAATGGTCTAGACCTATGCCCATCAAGCCCTAGGTAATTCGCATACCTAGGCTCTAATACCAAGCTGTGACGCCCCTAAAATCGGGGGTCATTTGTTAACCGTTAACCATCCATCAACTCGCGAAAATACCGATAATTGTCGCGCAACTCGACGTCACGTCAATAACATCCCTTAATTGGGATTATAACCCACATGTGAAACCGTGTTCATTTAATCATTTGATCTAACTATGGTCCAATATACCACAATTCATATTTCATTATAGTCCATTTACATCCTTGGAACTCAAGAACTCATGTCCAAAAGCTTGACAAAGTAATTTTAAAATTTTAAAATTTTGGAAAGTGTACCGGTAGGCTGTATCGGTACGGGATGTCCACTGGAAAAGTTGTACTGGTATGGGTGACCCACTGAAAAATCTGTACTGGTACAGTTAACCCTCTAGAAAATATGTACCAGTATGGGTAACCCACTGAAAAATCTATACCAGCACGGATAACTTTCTGAAAAATCTGTGCCAGTACGAGTAACCCTTTGTACCTCGTCATATCGGTACGCCATACTGGTACAATTTAGCGACTTTTGCCTATTTCACCTATTTTCAATTTCTAATCCATTCCAAACCATCCCACCAACTTCCAAAACATGTTTAATAAGGTTTTTCACATGAAAACTCATTATATACAAGTTATATTACAGATAATTTCCATACGATTACATGTCCAATATATAATTTTCACAAAAATTATACAGAATGAGCTATCAAAAGCCACAAGTCGGCTCTTTTCATCTTTGAAGCTCAAAATGAGAGTCCTCCGCCGGTGTGAACCTTGCACCTGAAATGTTTTCCCTTATAAGGTGAGTTACGCTCAATAGAGTAACTCCTACAGAGGCTATTCTTCCCCCCTAGATGCACATGATTGTGTATATGCAACAATCAAACATCAATTTCCATTATAAACAAGAAGATGTCATTCAATGTTAGAATTCTACTATGTCATGTCATGATATGAGATGACACTCATTTATGCACTTTAATCCGAGTGCTCATCGACTCCTACAATACAATGCAATGCTAATGTGTAGTAAATCTATCATTGATAAATTTCATCCAATGATCATTTTGAAATAAAGGTCATGTGTTTATAAAACCAAATTTTGTTGGATGATACACATCGAATGACCATTTGTAATACAAAATCATGTGTCTTTGTTGGATATCAAATTTTGGAATCACACCGCTGGCTCCATACGTCATTACACTTTACTTGCATCATCAGAAGTATATAAAATCAAGTAACCAGGTCTTACACCCGAGGGAGTGTCTAACACTTCTTGTTATACCCGACATAAGTTTTTCATGCAACATGCGACTCTGTCTGATATTAAATCCAATTTTTTTGAGTCCGCTCATCAATCACCAAGTATGATGATTGATCCAACCATGCACACACACACCCATACTCATGTCCATGAATGTATTTCCCCTGTGNCTAGGTCTTACACCCGAGGGAGTGTCTAACACTTCTTGTTATACCCGACATAAGTTTTTCATGCAACATGTGACTCTGTCTGATATTAAATCCAATTTTTTTGAGTCCGCTCATCAATCACCAAGTATGATGATTGATCCAACCATGCACACACACACCTATACTCATGTCCATGAATGTATTTCCCCCGTGCAAATGCAATGTCATACACCATTGCAATCTCAATGTCATACTTTATATGTAATGAATGTCATATGAGCTAATTAACCTATATATATCAACATATGTTATGATAATTTATATCAATTGCACATAATTACCATAATTCATCACAATGTCAATACACCAACNGAATGTATTTCCCCTGTGCAAATACAATGTCATACACCATTGCAATCTCAATGTCATACTCCATATGTAATGAATGTCATATGAGCTAATTAACCCATATATTTCAACATATGTTATGATAATTTATATCAATTGCACATAATTACCATAATTCATGACAATGTCAATACACCAACTAACACATATTAACATTTGTATCCAACACAAACCTCAAACATGTTATACATAACTCATGTCATAACAAACTCAATTTTCACATAGACATTAGAAAAATACCTTAAAGGCATAATTCATGTTATAACAGAAGATTTTCCTATATCAAACTTTACTAGAAATTGGTCTAAGCCATTTTCATAACCATTTCCTCATTTCCATAACCATAATCAAGTGACCTAGGTTATTCTATACACTTATCCATTCCATAGAGCATTCTAGGTAAGAAATAAACCAAGGTAGGAGGAAACCCTATCTCTTGAAGCGTGATACGAAAGGTAGAAAGCCTCAAGAACACTTCCNATCCATTCCATAGAGCATTTTAGGTAAGAAATAAACCAAGGTAGGAGGAAACCCTATCTCTTGAAGCGTGATACGAAAGGTAGAAAGCCTCAAGAACACTTCCCAAGCCCAAAACCCTTGATTTTCTCAAATTTTCTCTTTAGATCTTCAATGAAATCCTTTGTTTTTTATACGTAGACGTAGCCCTCGTCGCGTAGACGAACTTTAATTCTTGGCTCGATGAATTCCGACCGACATAACTCCTTAGATCGCAAGGAGAAAGGTAGAAATCTTGTATTTCCTCTTCTCTTCTCTTCCAACGTGTGAGACCAACTGATCAAGTGGGAAAATATCAGATATTTCCCTCTATTTATAGCGCCTTTAATTGCGCGGTCCACATCGCACCACACATTTCCTACTTCCGGGTCTGTTTTTGTCCTGAAACGACTTAATTTTATCCCAGTTTAATTTAAATTATTTTTATTTAAACTTTCCTTCAATTATAAAAAAAATTTATAATTTTTATTTTTTGGGGACGTTTGTGAGGTCATCCGACCCCTAGTTGTCTCGAAAAATATAAAAATTCGACTATCTTGAAATTTGATGAAAATTGACAAGGTAGCTCGATTTCGCAATATGAATCCGATGGTGAGGTTCGTTGCATCATTCGAGTTATAAAAAAAATATGGATTTAATTCTGCAATATAGTGATAAATTACCAATTTTTCCTTTTTCGAAAGAAATTCAAATTTACCCAAGTTTTACAATTCCGACCATTACAATAGTCACCCAGGGCATCAATTTTCACATGTTTATGTAAAACCTTATATAAAATCCTAAAATATAACAAAACCTTCTAAAAAAAATCTAAAAATAACAATTTCTAGTTTTTAAATAGTAATCTCTTTCAAATTCTTTTCACTATTTTTTTCTCTACTCTTACTGCATCTCTCCAACTTTTTCTCTCCCTCCCACTATCATTGTCTTGCTCTGATTTTTTGTCCTTATCTTTTACTCTTTTGCTGTTTTTTTAAAACTTCATTTAATTTATTAGTCTGTAAAATTCTGACTTCACAATTGCACCAAATTTATTATCTGATTCAATCCGATCCCAAAACTAATAATACATTGAAAATAATTTATACCACAACTCTTTGTAAAAAATCTAATAATCGTTAAAAAAAAATTATTTATCTTCTTAAAATATTAAATAAACTCTCGTGTGAAATTCTAGATTTAGGCCCTAATTTGTGTTGGATCGCCCTTGAAAGTGACCAAAAGGTATGAAGTGCGTTCAGAAGTTAGGAGAGACATACCTAAAACATCAATGAAGCTCTATTTATCAAATAACTTAATTTAACACTCATTTATATACAATTATATTATCTATTGAAATAACACTAACAAACTAAATAAGAGTTTAAATNAGCATAATAATAAATTTTGTATTTTGTGCTCTCAAGGTTTTAATATATGTCATGTTTATTCCATTGAAAATGATAATTTGAATTGAATAGTAAAATTGAAGTCATGTGTCTCATGTGATCATACTTGGGGAATTAATTTAATCATTAAAATTTTAATTTAGATTACCTTAATTATTATTCTTTCAATTTTATGATTTTAATTTAAATTTTTGAGAAAGGTATACGAACTCTTCAACGTCTTCTTGATTTTTTTTTCCCTTAATGACCAATCTGCGCCACACAACAGAAAATCAAACATACAATTTTACATCCACTCGATATTCCACGTGGAGATCTAAATAGATGGACATGACACGTGGACCAATAATAAAACAGAATCTTTTATCCTTAGCCAACAACCATTAACATTTGGATTGCCTATATCCTTCCCGTCCATATACTTCACCCCGCGCTCCCGTCACTCCACCCTTCCCATATCTCTCTCCCTCTCTCTCATCACTCCGCCATTCGCAGAAACAACTTTGAGAATGGCCTCAAATGCATTGATGAGCTGCGGCGTCGCGGCAGTTTGCCCCTCAGTGCTCTCTTCTTCTAAGTCAAAATTTGCCGCTGCCGTGCCCGTGGCTGGTGTTGGTACCAATGCTGCGGCCGGTTTCACAATGTCGGCCGACTGGATGCCCGGTCAGCCCCGGCCAACCTACCTTGATGGCTCAGCACCTGGGTAATAATATAATGTTATGGATCCAATTATAGTAACCAAAAATCTTATACCTCATTTTTTCACATCCAATGAAACTATGCTACACGGAATTTTTTTTTATTTTTGGAAGAATTATATCTACACCCCTGAAGTTTGTCATTTAATCACTCAAATTTCCTGACATTTGAAATATTACACATAGATCTTTTAATGTTTGTATGCGCATGACACTTAGACCCTTGTTGTAAATATATCTATTAATAAATTATACTTAGACCCTCTAAAATTTGTNCAAAAAATCTTATACCTCATTTTTTCACATCCAATGAAACTATGCTACACGGTTTTTTTTTTTTATTTTTGGAAGAATTATATCTACACCCCTGAAGTTTGTCATTTAATCACTCAAACTCTTTAACATTTGAAATATTACACACAAATCTTTTAATGTTTGTACGCGCATGACACTTAAACCCTTGTTGTAAATATATCTATTAATAAATTATACTTAGACCCTCTAAAATTTGTGGGTATATAATACTTAAACTCTTTAAGTGTAAAATATTATACTTAGACCAAAACTATTCTAATCAAATATAAAATATTTTAAATTTTATAAGTAAAATTTATGTTCTATTGTATCATTTATTGAAATAAAATTAAAATTAAAAATTCAATTTTTTTTAAAAAAATTATAATTATTATACAATTATATTGTCTATTATAATTTAATTTAGTTATTTAAACGACCAAATTAAAATATCAAACTACCCCAATCAAATCTAAAAGATACTGTGTCAATTACAAATTGATTCCTTGTTTAATTTTTTAGTTTTGTTCTAATAGACAATATAAATATATAGTAACTATATATTTTTTAAAACAATTAATACATCTAAAATTCATGTTCTATTATGAATGATTTAGACCAATTGTTTGATTTTTTAGTTTTATTCTAATAGATAGTATAATTATATACTAATCACGATTTTTTTAAGAAAAAAATAAAATTTTATTTCAATAAATGATATAATAAAATATGAATTTTGGTTGTAAAATTTAAAATATTTTATATTTTATATTTGATTGAAGTATTTTTTATCTAAGTATTATATACCCACAAACTTTAGGGGAGTCTAAGTGTAATTTATTAACATATATATTTACAACAGAGGTATAAGTGTTACGCGCGTACAAATTTCAGGGGTCTGTGTGTAATATTTCAAATGTCAGGGAGTCTGAGTGATAAAGTGATAAACTTCAGGGGTCTAGATGTAATTCTCCCTTCATTTTTTTTATTTAATTTTACTTTAATATTTCTATAATTAATAGTCACAATTGAATCAAACAAATATCTATGTACAATTTTTCGCTATGAGGTTGGAAAAAAAAAATGTAGTACCATAGCCATATGCTAATGTTCGGGGACATAATGAAATATTTGGGTGCCAACAACTTTGATCTTACAATTCTGTCGCATATGGTGTGCTTTTGTATGTTGCAGAGACTTTGGATTCGACCCACTTCGTCTTGGTGAGGTGCCTGAAAACCTTGAGAGATAGAAGGAGTCCGAACTCATCCACTGCAGATGGGCCATGGCTGCTGTTGTGGGTATCTTGCTTAGTCCATAGATCATGTTTTTCTATCCTCTGTGTGTTTTCCATGAAATTGAAAAAGGGATGGAAAAAAAGTAATCGCGAGTCAAAAGTCCTAAGAGAAGCTATATGCATATTTTAGCTAGTTTAGCCAATTCATTTTGAATGTTACAATAATGAGGTGTGTTAAAATATAAATACTTGAGTCATACATTTTTTAACAATTTAAGTTTTATACAATAGATGATTGTTTAACATGATATCAAAGCAATTGTCTTATGTTCAAATCTCGCTGCTACTCTAACTATTAAAAAAAAAATTATGTGTTAAATTCAAATTCNTGCAATAAATGATTGTTTAACATGATATCAAAGCAATTGTCTTATGTTTAAATCTCGCTGCTACTCTAACTATTAAAAAAAAAATTATGTGTTAAATTCAAATTCAAGCCCGCACGTGAGAGAGTATATTGAAGTATAAATAATTAAATTACACCGTCTCTAACAATTTAAACTTTTGGAGCAAACTGTTGTTTAACAATGTGCAACTGTCTGCGAACAATCACCAATTTCGTGTCAAAAACAATCCCATAAAAAGATCTCCTCTAAGTAGAAATTGCAATTTCCTGTAACTATGGGTTACAAACATTTTTCCTACATAGTGCAATCAAGTGACAATTTTTTAACGAGACACATAAACTAGGTTTGCATAGCATAGGGTTGTGTTATTTTAGATTCATATCGAATATAATAAACTTTAACTTTCTTATTTAACTGATTAAATGTCGCAATATTAATTTAATTTAATTTATTTAGTAATCATGTCATTTTTGAGACTGCAACACAACTCCTATGAAGCACAAACGTAGGACTATTAGTCCATTCTCCGCCAATTAAACCCACCACCCATTAGTAATCTATTAACTAGAAGTCTATTCGGTCCAAATGATAAGAAATCCAAATTAAAACTTTTCTAAACTATTCATACACTACTAAATCAAGAGATAAATTAACAAATGTTAAAAATAAAAACTCTATATTTTTTCAGACACGTCACTTAATCGTGTTTGTTGTGCGAGTAATTCACATTTAATACTATCTTTATTTGTATATTATTTATGTTAAGGATAATGTCATTTTTTGTTAAATATGTAACGAACCTTAATAATTAGGACAATGTGAAATTAACCATGTAGTTGCGAGTGTAATATAAAAAATATGATAGTTTTGAGGGAATAATAGGAAAAAGTTCGTAGTTGAGGGGATCAAAGTGTAATTTTTCCTTCTTAATATATGAGCAGTGGGTTTTCAGCCAGGAATTTTAGTACCAGAGGCATTGGGGTTGGGCAACTGGGTAAAGGCACAAGAGTGGGCAGCTGTACCTGGGGGACAAGCCACCAACCTGGGGAACCCTGTCCCTTGGGGCACCCTTCCCACCATTTTGGTCATTGAATTCCTTGCCATTGCCTTCGTCGAGCACCAAAGAAGCATGGAGAAAGACCCCGAGAAGAAGTACCCCGGTGGAGCTTTCGACCCATTGGGTTTCTCCAAGGACCCGGTTAAGTTTGAAGAGTACAAAGTCAAGGAGATCAAAAATGGTAAACAATCTCTCTCTCTCTCTCTCTCTCTCTCATGGATTTCAATCTCCATTCATCATAATGCTTCCAAATTAATTTTATCTTGAGAAATAGTGCTTATTGTATTTTACTTTATACACTCAAAAATTAAATTTATATTATACTCTCAATATATCAAAAGTATTATAATGTATCTCTTCTATTAACTTCTGTTATTTTTTTTGTCAAAAACCAACCTATTGATATTGAGAGAAAAATTAACAGAAATGTAATAGAATGTCATATTACAATATTTTTGATATATTAAAAATGTAATATAAAAAATTAAAAATAATTGAGANTTCCAAATTAATTTTATCTTAAGAAATAGTGCTTATTGTATTTTACTTTACACACTCAAAAATTAAATTTATATTATACTCTCAATATATCAAAAGTATTATAATGTATCTCTTCTATTAACTTCTGTTATTTTTTTTGTCAAAAACCAACCTATTGATATTGAGAGAAAAATTAACAGAAATGTAATAGAATGTCATATTACAATATTTTTGATATATTAAAAATGTAATATAAAAAATTAAAAATAATTGAGAGTATAAAATAAAAATTTTAAAATATTTCAGAATGTTTAAGTACAATTCGCTCTAAGAAATAATAAGAAGTTCGGTATGGTTCGAAAAAATTACGCCTTAATAGGGTTAGTTATAACTTATCCGAGGTCAAATAAAAGTTCAAAAAAGTTGATCATAGCTCAACTAAAGTCGAGTCACAACTCAAAAACATTTGGGTGAAAGTACAATTCAATTAAAGTAAAGTTAAATCTCAAATGATTTGAGATCGATCCTAAATATTATGATTGACCTTGGGACTAATCTCAATGAACCCGATTGAGTTATAATTTTATCGGAATAGTAATCTCATCCAATTGAAACGTGACTTTCCACACGGTAATGAAAGTGAAAGCGAGTCTTTGTAGTTTTTCCATTCGTCTGATCAGATATATATATGTGGTTGTATATGCATTGGATGTTCAGGTCGTCTTGCCTTGTTGGCTTTTGTGGGATTCTGTGTTCAACAGTCAGCTTATCCGGGAACAGGACCGCTGGAGAACTTGGCAACTCACTTAGCTGATCCATGGCACAACAACATTGGAGACATCATTATTCCTAGAGGAGTTTTGCCATGATGATCCACTTCCAATGACAAACCATTTTCGTAAAACTCAATGCACCAGTATTTATATAATAAAATAAGAGTGTGTTTAAATTTTATCTCAGTCATATTTTCCCCTTCAAAATCATCACCAATCATTTACCTCACCCATTATTCCTTTGTCAAACTCAAACGTCAAATTACATTACTAATTTTTATCACATATTTAATCATTTATATATTTTCTCCCTAAAAATATCACACAATTTATTTCTATTATATATTTAATCATTTAATATTTAATTAATTTGTAGTTAATATATTTAAAAAAAATTTAATATAATAAGATCGATTTTTTGGACGCTCGAATTTTATATTTTATCGTGCCATCATATACGGATTATGACTAGTTATATTATATGACACAGCAAACCTGTGTATCTTTGACTGTATGTTTCCAAGGCTTCATTTATTGGTTAACTATCATTTACCTATAGTAACATTTTTAATTTGTACTTAACTATATGATATAAATTGATTGATCAAATACGTTATTATCATTAAATTAGTAGTGGATTTTAATATTGGATGAGGTATACTGCTAAATTTAGCGAAATAATCCTATTGACTAGGGGTGTTCAAATTTTCGATTGATCACAATTTTTTACCCTACCTTACCCTACCCTATTGAACGGTTAGCCGCAAAAATCGGGTAGAAATGCGAAAGAGTTTTTGGTCTTCCGATTAAATCAGGTAGGAATGCGGAATACCAATCAATTTTCGCATTCCTACTATACTTTACCTTCAAAAAATATATTTAATTTTTTTATATTTTTTTTAATAATTATAAGAGTATTTGTGTGATATAATTTATATTATAACATTGTTATTGTTGTGGATGTTTGAGTTGCGAAAATATGAACTTATTTTTTGTGTAGGTTATATAATTTATGGTGAACTAGTGAACTATTGGAGCAATTATGATTTTAATGTGTTTCATATGATTTAAACTTAAAATAATTTTTTGTATTTGTGTAACAATTATGATGGATTAATGTTCATGTTTTCTTATATTTTATTGTAATTGTTCTTGTAGTTGTTTTATGTTTTAGTGTTATTTATTTATTGTGTTATTAAATTGGTGCATGTTATTTAATTGAATTGTTACAATGATCCAAAAATTAATAGCTACAGAAGTATTTACCTGACTTCCTACCCAATTATTCGAGCATGAAGTCGAGTAGGAATACCACACCTGATCGGGTAGGGTAAGACAAGAAAAAATTCTTCCGTAAAGTATCGGGTAAGAAGACAGAAGATAATATTTCCTACCCGTATGGTAAGATGAACACCACTACTATTGACCCTTATTCGAGTTGCTGGGGACAAAACTTGACTCAACCAAGGACTTGGATTTCAGATTCACGGTAATATTAGTTGAAACTAGTTTACCAACTTAATTTATTGATTTTATGGATTATGATCATTTCGTTGATAGAGAAACCGAATTGTTATCGGGACTGATTCCTAATCTCATGGCAACAATGAATTAGATTAGTAAAACGGATTTAAAGGTTAGGTTAATGTAGGTTGGGGGGGAGGGGTTTAAAGAGGTCGTCACACTTGTTTACACCAAGAATAATTGAAGGGGATGAGTAGGATAAGAGGAAGAGATGAAAGGAACTCGAGTAGTCTATTAACGAAGGGATGTACCAATTGGGCAGAGGGTAGGTGAAATTCTCTCACAAGCCATGAATTTTTATTCTCTGCAATAAGCAAGTAATATGAGTATTTATAGCACAGTGGCGGGGTAGGTCTAGTTGCCTGCCATGACCCCCAACCACTTGTGCCAACTCACAACTGCCTCGACCGCCTTAACCTTGGTAATGTTAGTGGTTGTTAATCGCGAGTCACGTGTTCTAACATTAATTAGGCAGAAATGACGGTTTTCCTAAGTGCAGCCTGAATGTGGTTTTGAGGAGGATGCAACAGTTGAGGTGAAAAATGGCTCCCAAGGTTCATGACCATGATTGGTCATCGCGGGATCATGACTTTGAGAGGGCCATGTCTGCGATGCCCCCATCACGCTCCTACTCAGGGTTTTCATTTCTCTCTCTCGACCTTTCTTTGAGACGTTTGTCGAGGTGTCCGAGAGAGGAAACCCATACAATTTCGGTTCTTTAGCCACCAATCTATATGTTTCATTATCTCATATGTTGATCTGAATCAATAACTCCAGTTACCTTAAAAATCCTTCTGGATCCTAGTCAAGCATATTCTAATGGACGGTGAGTTATACACTAGGAGCTTTGCTAGAACAAACTAAACCTTTAAGACCTTATCCCAGGCTGAGGTTGACAATCATGTTTATCCACCCCCGTTGCTCAGTTCTCCTTTGAGGAAGATCATACTGATGTCCCTAGGTGGGGACCCTTCATCTTAGTCTAGTGGGCCACTCGAGCAATGGTGTTTATGTAGGTTGAGGATACCATTTTGTAGTAGGGGAGACGAGTCTCGCTGGGTTGTCTCCAGACTTCTACGATTTCATTCTTGTCTACCTTTTAGTGAAGGGTCTGTTTTGTCACTTCCAATGTGACAAGAATGTGTTTTGCCCCTATTGCTGTGTTGCGCCCGGAGGCATCACAATTGGGGGGCGTTGCACATGGGGAGTCGTGCTTGAAGTCGTCGTACCCTGCATGTCGCGTATAGGGTGTCACTCTTGGGGGACATCGCACCTTGATTGTCATGCTTGNAAGTTATGGTACCCTAAAAAATAATAAAAATAGTTACAACAATAATGGTAAAAATATCTAAAAATATGATAAAAATACTTACAAATATAGTAAAAATATTCATAAATATAATAATTTTTTTTATATTAAAAAAGTGGTAAAAATAATTACCACAAATGTGGTAAAAATATCACAACAGTAGTAAAAAATCCCACAAAAGTGATAAATTATCCACAAAATAATAAAATTTTTAGTTATAAAATAACCCACAAAAATTATAAAAATAACCATTAAAATAATAAATTTTGAAAGTGCGGTAACAAATTATTTCTTTGCTCCTGTAGTCAACTCCTATAATGTTGGTAGGGTTAGAAAGCTTCTCAATTCNATGATCAAATTTAGAGTCCAAATGACATGGCAGCTGACTTGAGCTTTTTTACTTAGTGCCATGTCATTTGAGCCTTAATAAAAACTCTAAATAATTAGCTGTCATGTCATTTAGGATTCANTGTCAATTCAAAGTGATTGTGTCTAGGGTGTTCATCTTCCCATACGGGTAGGAAATATAGTATTCTGTTTTCTTACCCAATACTTTGCGGAAGAATTTTTTCTTTGCCTACTCTACTCGATCAGGTGTGATATTCCTACCCAACTTCCTACCCGATCAATCAGGTAGGAAGTCGGGTAAACACTTTTGTAGCTATTAAATTTTGGAATATTTTAACAATTCAATTAAATAATATGCACCAATTTAACAACACAATAAATCAATAATATTAAAACTTAAAACAACTATAACAACAATTACAATAAAATATAAGAAAGCATAAACATCAATCCATCATAATTGTTACACAAACACAATAATAATTATTTTAAGTTTAATCATATGAAACATGTTAAAATCATAAATGCTCCAATATATCACCAGTTTACCACAAATCATGTAACACACACAAAAAACAAGTCCATGTTTTCACAACTCAAACATCCACAACAATAACAATGTTATAATATAAATTGTACCATATAAATACTCTTATAATTATTAAAAAAATATAAAAAAATTAAATATATTTTTTACCGGTAGGGTAGGGTAGGAATGCGAAAATTGATGGGTGTTCCGCATTCCCACCCGATTTATTCGGAAGACCAAAAACTCTTCCGCATTCTTACTCGATTTTTGCGGATAGCCGTTCAATAAGATAGGGTAGAATCGGATAGAAAATTACGGTCAATCGAAAATTTGAATACCCCTAATTGGGCTTATAAATTTTCAGATAATGTTATTGTGCAGATACAAGTGATAAAATGCATGGATATGGGCCTTGGGGCCTTTGTGGGCAGTTTAATGGGTTATGGCCCATTGCCTTTTTGGAGGACTAATGTTTTGAATATGTTGGGCAGAGGCACAAGGGAAAGAGAATAATTGCTCAAACAGCAATGTTATTTGGATTTATTTTAGCCGTTAGATTGATTGTGAATATCATTAAATATTGAAATTTAATGTTAATTCAATAATTGCAATGATACAATATCATTAGGTCAATAAATTAAATCAAAATTTTAAGTTTAAACATTATTTTTTTTTCTAAAATTACAGGCGTTTTTTTTTTTTAAGGTTTTGGGTTATTGGATTGGAGAGTCTCTAAATTTTTTTTTTTTGAAAATTCAACATTCATGAGTATTTGAATTAACTTACGCGTATTCAATTTCAACAGTTAAGCCTTCAAACCGTCTTTATCAGATTTGGCCACACCAAGCCATTTGAAACCGATCAGAACTATTATTTTGTAAAATACTACAACCCTATTACTGGTATTAAGATTTCATTACGGTAATATAACAATTAATAAAGAAGAAGAAGCCTAAGCATCTCCAATTTATACTCAAATTTGAGTAAAAAAAATTTGGTTTGATATAAAGAATTTTAATGGATAAACTCAAATTTAAAGGAGAGTCAAATATGACAATCGAATCTTGGGAAGTTGACTAACTGAGGAGACTTGGATAGAAAATATATCCTTTACACTCTTATTAGCCATAGAATCAACCAAAGAATTTGTCTCTCTACAGATATGCCTAATTTGAAAATCAAATCTTCCCAAAATTATTAAAACCTTGTATTTGAAATCCCAAAATATCCAAGAGGATTGTGTCAGTCCAATAATCATGTCCACAAGAATTTTTGAGTTTGATTCTATGATAACCTTGTAATCTCTCGAACCATAACTAACAAACATTTTTTGGCCACCGGAGAAGATTTTAGGACTATTTTTATTCAAATTTATGTTTTAGCCTAAAAAAAGGTTTAGCGTTAGAGATTCTCTAACAAATCAATTCTTGTGTTTTGCAAGAATTTATCATATCTCTATGCAATTTCAATCCCGTAGCTAGGTTGGTTACCCATAAATCTCTACGTGTCTGTGTGTGTGCACGCACACATGTTTGAAGGTGAGAAACTTAGAGTTTGTCTTTCAAGATGACAAAAACCAACTAAAATAAATTTAACGGGTTGGGGGTGGAGAATAGTACATGTGTTATATTCAATATAATCTGTCTTTTATAATCATGGCTTTGCGCTCCATAAATGGAAGCCTTGAACTTTGATAAACATCTGTAAAGAAGTACTTTTATTCCAAGACCATACATACATTGTACTTCTACGCAGATTGATGTAATTTCACCATTCTGATCATTGCATAAAAATATCTTCGACCATGCGACTGTCTCACGCCTCATGGGCGGTATTGAACAGTGAAGTACCCAAGNCCACCCGATTTATTCGGAAGACCAAAAACTCTTCCGCATTCTTACTCGATTTTTGCGGATAGCCGTTCAATAAGATAGGGTAGAATCGGATAGAAAATTACGGTCAATCGAAAATTTGAATACCCCTAATTGGGCTTATAAATTTTCAGATAATGTTATTGTGCAGATACAAGTGATAAAATGCATGGATATGGGCCTTGGGGCCTTTGTGGGCAGTTTAATGGGTTATGGCCCATTGCCTTTTTGGAGGACTAATGTTTTGAATATGTTGGGCAGAGGCACAAGGGAAAGAGAATAATTGCTCAAACAGCAATGTTATTTGGATTTATTTTAGCCGTTAGATTGATTGTGAATATCATTAAATATTGAAATTTAATGTTAATTCAATAATTGCAATGATACAATATCATTAGGTCAATAAATTAAATCAAAATTTTAAGTTTAAACATTATTTTTTTTTCTAAAATTACAGGCGTTTTTTTTTTTTAAGGTTTTGGGTTATTGGATTGGAGAGTCTCTAAATTTTTTTTTTTTGAAAATTCAACATTCATGAGTATTTGAATTAACTTACGCGTATTCAATTTCAACAGTTAAGCCTTCAAACCGTCTTTATCAGATTTGGCCACACCAAGCCATTTGAAACCGATCAGAACTATTATTTTGTAAAATACTACAACCCTATTACTGGTATTAAGATTTCATTACGGTAATATAACAATTAATAAAGAAGAAGAAGCCTAAGCATCTCCAATTTATACTCAAATTTGAGTAAAAAAAATTTGGTTTGATATAAAGAATTTTAATGGATAAACTCAAATTTAAAGGAGAGTCAAATATGACAATCGAATCTTGGGAAGTTGACTAACTGAGGAGACTTGGATAGAAAATATATCCTTTACACTCTTATTAGCCATAGAATCAACCAAAGAATTTGTCTCTCTACAGATATGCCTAATTTGAAAATCAAATCTTCCCAAAATTATTAAAACCTTGTATTTGAAATCCCAAAATATCCAAGAGGATTGTGTCAGTCCAATAATCATGTCCACAAGAATTTTTGAGTTTGATTCTATGATAACCTTGTAATCTCTCGAACCATAACTAACAAACATTTTTTGGCCACCGGAGAAGATTTTAGGACTATTTTTATTCAAATTTATGTTTTAGCCTAAAAAAAGGTTTAGCGTTAGAGATTCTCTAACAAATCAATTCTTGTGTTTTGCAAGAATTTATCATATCTCTATGCAATTTCAATCCCGTAGCTAGGTTGGTTACCCATAAATCTCTACGTGTCTGTGTGTGTGCACGCACACATGTTTGAAGGTGAGAAACTTAGAGTTTGTCTTTCAAGATGACAAAAACCAACTAAAATAAATTTAACGGGTTGGGGGTGGAGAATAGTACATGTGTTATATTCAATATAATCTGTCTTTTATAATCATGGCTTTGCGCTCCATAAATGGAAGCCTTGAACTTTGATAAACATCTGTAAAGAAGTACTTTTATTCCAAGACCATACATACATTGTACTTCTACGCAGATTGATGTAATTTCACCATTCTGATCATTGCATAAAAATATCTTCGACCATGCGACTGTCTCACGCCTCATGGGCGGTATTGAACAGTGAAGTACCCAAGTACTGAGTTATACAACTCACTGTAAAGTGCCAACAATTGTGTAATGTAATGATATCATTTTTTTGGCCATTTGTCAACGTGACAGCTGGCCTTCCCAATATTTTTACTACTTAATTTATTTTTTTATTTACCGCAAATGATATAATTTATACTAATTTAGGGGAGAATAGTCGGTGATGATAGTAGTGGTGGTGAAACGATACTGAACAAGAATGATAAGACTTTAGGGCATGTTTTGTTCGGATATAGGAGGTGGATGAGATTGAAAAATAATTAATTTTTTTTAATCCATAATGGCAATAATCGTGGACCAACCATTTTTTTTTTATCCCTATAACATCTTGGTTAGTTTACGGTAAGGATAAGATCTGAATTCATTTTTCTAATACACATATCATGTTTGAATGAGGTATTAATATATAATATTAAGTTCAACAAGACAAAAATACCCTACATCACTACATAATTCTTTAGTCTATAAGCATACTATTGTTATTTTGGATATTAACATCAATTATAACCCATTTAATACTACCTACTACATGGTATTGATTTATACCAAGTATGAGTGTGTTAGATGACACTTTACAAGGGTGCGTATGATGGTACACTGAGAGCATGTTTCTAGTCGGCCAAAAAAGAAAGAAAAAAAAAGAGAGAGAAATCTGCAAGTGGGGCTGCTATACATTCCAATACTGCTCCAGATAAATCTCGCAATTTTTTCTTAACCGATAAAAAATGATCAAAATCTCCATCAAACGATTGATTGTTTCCAATTGGTGCAATCCCAGGCACCCCATTAATGCCAGGGTTTTACATGTGCAGCTAGCATCGAGAATCAATAGTGCTGAGATATTAGGGTTTGCCCGTGGAAACCATATCCGAGAGAGAGAGAGAGAGAGAGAATTAGGGTTTGCACGATGCACCAGGGGACACAAAGGGAGCTGACTAAGAGAAGCGGCGAAGTTCCAAATATTTTTCTTAAAAGGGGAGCTGTGTGTGCATATTGGGAGTCTATAACATCATGCGTGATGGTTTGTGTCAATTCGAGGAATAAAAGAACATACACATATGCTTATGTTTTGGAGAGAGATAGAGAGAGACACACACAGCCTTATGTTTTGGAGAGAGAGAGACACACACGCACAGCCATATGTTTTGGAGAGAGAGAGAGAGAGAGCTGCTGAGCACATGACACTCCTGCACCCATTCTCATCATCATGCATACTTATAACTACGTGCAGTTCGAGGCGTATAGAAGGAGAGAAAGTCATGAGCTAGGGAAAACAACTGATTTGGGATTTACTGACCACCAAGAAAGATAGATATATATATGTATGCACATATATATAAAACATATTTGTGTGGGTGTGTGTGTGTGAGAGAGAGAGAGAGGTGTGCCTGAATAGAATCTAACCGTGAGGCAAATACATACAAACAGCAAGGAAGGGGGTTTTGGGTTGTGGGTGTGGTGGGGGGGCACTAGTTACACTGCAACAAAGCCAAACTCCATATATTATCTGACACCAGGATTCCCACACTTGTTCCTTCCAACACTCTACACGATAAAACTTTTTCCATTTTCAATATAATCTTCCTCTCCCTTTTCTATTGTTTGGTTTACCATTTTCTACTTATGTGGAAAAGTATTCCTTTCTTTTTTGCAGCCTTTTCTAGACTTTTTTTTTTCCCTTGGTCTTACCATTTCTCGATTTGGACATGGAAGATCCATCAGCTCCTATCATGCTACCTTATTCTCATTATTACCTTTTATTCAAAAATTTTGATGAATTTATTTTCAATCTAATTGTGATTCAATTCTTCTTTGAAATTATGTATTTTTGCATCAAATATGTAATTAGTAGAAGACAAGAATATTAGTGGTGCGCTAATTCTCTAAGTATTGGATGAGTAGAGTCTTTATATTATAATGACCACATTGTGTAGCAGAGAGATAGTTGGGGTACTATTGCATTGCTATAAGTTACATTTTGAAAGCCTATATATTTTCTATGCAAATGACTCATTTGAGTATGAATGAATTGAAAAAAATTTATGTTCTCCTCTCTAAGCCTCTTCTTATTATGTTTATGTGAGAATTATAGTCATCTTGATTCCAACATTTCATCAGATTAAATTTATTAATAAATTACAAGATTTAACGGAAAACCAAAAGAAAAACTAATACATAGAGAAAAGAGAGAAAAAGATTAGTGTGTGCTATAAAAAAGAAAATCCCAATAATTATAAAGATGTAATAGCTACTTTCTACTTCCTCCTAAATTCCTTTCTTGGGCACTTTGTTTGTAAGTGTCAGCTTGGTCATTGTTCTTTATGGTTTGTTTGGATTTTCTTTGCTCTGGGGTAGCCCATGTTTTTTGTAAGGGTCATCCCCTTTCTTGTATTCTTTCTTTTTGATCTATTGAATATTTATTTTCCAAAAAAAAAATAGTTAATTACTTTCATTACTTTAATTTTTGACTTTTGATCATAAATTTCAATGGCAATTCTAACCCTAAGACTTTGGTCTAATATTATAATGGGTTGAAATGTAGAATTTTAAATGAATTCAACCACAAGAGAATAAAAAAGTTATTTTGAACTAATTAATCTAAGAACTAAATCAATTAGAGCTGTTGGATCAAAAGACAATATATTTACAATTTATCCGATAGTTACAATAAATTATATTTCTAGATTAGATCTTCAAATTAAGTCCCTATGTATTCCATGGGGGTAAAGCGTTCCATTCCTCTCGTTGTATAGATGGTAATGGGGTGCTCTGCAAATGGACATATGGGTGTTGTATCTAACTTTAATATTATAATTCTCAAATGCTTTTGCTCAAGGATGTCTTTTCTCTGTAATTAAAATTCACCAATGTCAAGTACTATTCAAGAACATTTCTCTGGAAAGTCTTAACTTTTGTGTTGGCCTTATGCACAGAAGTAGTATGTAATTTGACTGTTTCTAGCTCCATCTGAACTCCTGACTCAGAGCCTTGCATTTCAATAATGTTGTATGGCAGATGCAAGTGGTCAAAATTTGTTTTGAAAGAGCACAGACCAATCAGATGAATGGATACGATCCGAATTCGAATCAAGTTAGATCTTATAAATTTAAATTTNATGATCCGAAATCGAATCAAGTTAGATCTTATAAATTTAAATTTGGATATACTAACATTAAATTTGATTATAATCCACTATGATAAAATTTCGTTGAAATTGAGACATAATCTATAAAAATCCAACGTAACTAAGTAATTCGGATCATATTTTTGAATCTAATGAAATTGGATATGAACAATAAAAATAAAATCTTTTAAATAATCGAATGAAAGCCGGATTAGAGTCTTTAAAAAAGGAGTTGAATTCAAATAAATCAAAATCTAATATGTTNATGCAAGTGGTCAAAATTTGTTTTGAAAGAGCACAGACCAATCAGATGAATGGATACGATCCGAATTCGAATCAAGTTAGATCTTATAAATTTAAATTTGGATATACTAACATTAAATTTGATTATAATCCACTATGATAAAATTTCATTGAAATTGAGACATAATCTATAAAAATCCAATGTAACTAAGTAATTCGGATCATATTTTTGAATCTAATGAAGTTGGATATGAACAATAAAAATAAAATCTTTTAAATAATCGAATGAAAGCCAGATTAGAGTCTTTAAAAAAGGAGTTGAATTCAAATAAATCAAAATCTAATATGTTAACAAACCTAGTTTAGCATACGTTCGATATGGATAATACTCTCTTTACCATCTCTTTAATCTGCTAAAACTTAGAAAATAATTTCAAGGAGCTTTCGGACTAGATGGTTTGCTTGGGTGTAGGCTTGATTCAACTTCAATCCACGGATAATAAACATGTATACTCTGCGAGTCTAAGTAATCTAACTCAACTCAATATTTGAACATCATTCGAATCATATCTGTTCAAAATAAAATGCATATGTATGCTCAAAATTAAATAATAAGAAATATACTGCTGGAAAACACTTTTGTAAGTGAATATTTTATTCGAAAAGTAAGTTTGGCATGAGTCACAACCCCAAGGGGTAGCTAGTGATAAAAATGATGAGTTGTAAATTCCGACGACTTGAGTTCAAATTTTGAAAATCTCCTAAGGCCAGACTATGAGGGACTTATTTTTCATGAATACCTTAATCCCGGCGTTGATGGTTTTGACCAGATCAAAGAGAGGATTAATCAAAATGCGCATAAATTAATTCGAACAATCCTGACCATTAAACTTAAAAAACAGAATGAGTCACATACAGAATCACACAGATAGTGGCAGAGCAACATTACGACCAAGGGGTATAACCTACTAGGATTTCTAAAATTATCTTTTGGTCTTTTAGGTTCTGCATTATTACTTACCAAGAAAATTTTTATGTATTATTTTCAATAATTTACTTGGCTAACCCCCTCAGGCTGTATATATAGTCAAAATAGTCTATGATAATCCTATAATACATCTCTTCTAGACTAATATTTGGTTCTCCACTTTGGAAATATTAGCTCCACCCTACAAATAAGATGAAAATGACCTATTATTAAACTCAATGTCACGTATAATAGAGTATTTTTCTTTCACTTAGGTTGATTTTACTTACACATATTTAAACTTTTTTCATCTTGATCACTTCATGTGTAACGTATGTAAAACTAAATTCCAATACTATTAAGATTCTGTCTAGGTCAAATCATTAATAAAGCTCTGCATGAAATGCAATATACCCATTCCATAATCACATTTTTGATAGATCTCTCTCTTTAATTTGTCAACCAAAGGCCCAAAAAAAAAAAAATGGAGGCAAAAAAATAGGCTCTTTCATGTCATCCCATTAATAAATTGATCTTCCTTTTGATTAGTAACTGTTGTTTTTAGTGGATGCTGTTGTCACCCCTTGGGGTTTTTTGCGCTATTTTGTTACTAAAATAGTGGTGGATTTAATTACTCTCTATTGGACAAGGTCATCCATAGTACACAATTATTTGTAACTATAGTGGCTATCAATATCAAATCTTTACAATAATGTATAAGTTCTTATCATTTTCAAACTTTGATTTTCTTATTAGATCTTGCTATTGAAAATGATCTCAATCCAAAGGTCTCCGTAAAGTGAGAGATGTTTAAATATTGACTAGGTGCGTCGGTTGAGCAAGATTTAAGTAATGTTTTGTGCATTTTTTGGAACGTGCTTTGGCTATTATTATATGTCTTTATTTTTGGATTCAATATGGCTATATTATTTTTTGGTTTTTTTTCATTAGTCTATGTAATGTCAATTCGTGATAGATAAGGTAGTTGTGATACAAGTTTCATAAACGTGTATTACCATAATGTATTAGTTTGGGACTCATTTATACTCAATAAATTTCATTTGAATTAACAATAAATGATCTACTAATAAAGAAAATGACGAAAAAATATATTAGATGATAGATCTAAGGTCCATGTCTAGGGTTAGCCATTAATCATTGGTTGAACTTCAATGTGCGACTATGTGTACTGTCTGTATAGGTCTTGTATTGAGACTTAGATGGCTGGGTTGGCTGATTGTAAAGGCTTTTGTCTCCTTTCTTTCGCACCCACTTCATTGACTTTGAATGAATAATTAGGTACTTATAATGGCACACTGTCATCATTCAGGTGAGTAATTCAGGCTAAGAAAGTCCATATTTGTTTTCCAGCTTTTTAGCAAACTGTCCAAAACAATTTGAAATCAATATGAATCGACCATTTTTATCTTGAAATCAGGCTAAATTGTCACCAGCCCTTAAATAAATCTTAAACCCATTTCGATTTATTACATAAATTACTGGCTTAATTCAATGTGAACAATGGTTAAGGTTTGGTCCATATCAGAAAGAGTGAACCAAACCGTTATATGAGTGATGAGACTTGATTCTGATTGTGATTGGATGTGAATAGCTCCTTAATTAAATCTCATGAAGAAATTCACTTTGATTTTAGCATTTTTTTTATTGTCGAGAAAGTTAATACTTATTGTTGGTGACAACTGGGGCGGAGCTACCGCTGGTCCAGGGAGTACCTGATTTTTTTTTTTTGCATTACCTATATATATTTTGTTCTTATCCTCTAAGTGTCCCAAGTTGCACCCGCCCAAAACAAACAAAAAAATGTTGAGTTCACTCAAAAATAATCCACTAAATTGGGTCCATTAACTCTTAAATTTTTTAAAATTGCGGCTTTATCAACAATTGGTTATGATTAGAAATTCTAATTTNACTCAAAAATAATCCACTAAATTGGGTCCATTAACTCTTAAATTTTTTAAAATTGCGGCTTTATCAACAATTGGTTATGATTAGAAATTCTAATTTGTCTTTTTTGTATTTCAATTTGCTTAAATTCTTTGGTCCGTTGTGTACTTATATTTGTATTTGTATTTACTTCTTATTACAATTACTTCCTACTCATTTTTTTTTATTAATTATTGAAACAATCATGGAGAAGTGTTTTAAAAGAAAGCCCGAATCAGAGTTATTACCATCGGCAAAAAAAAAATAGATGTTAATAAATTTTTAGGTGTTATATATTATTTAAAAAATTTATATACATCATTTATTTTAATCGATAGGAAATCAAAAGTTAAAACTTGTAATTAGTGCCCACCCTCATTGAAATTTCTAGCTCCGTCCATGGTTGAGAATATATCTTGATGCACTTAAAGAGGAGAAATTCCCCAAAAATTTTTTTTTGAACTAGGAAATTCCCCAAGTTGGGTAACAAAACAAGTGCTAAAGTAACAAAACAAATCCCAGTCAAGGTTTTGCACATAGCAGCTAACAAGAACATATATTTCTTTTCTTTCCCTTTAGTTTTATATACATGTCCTTGTCATTCCGAAAGTAAAAATTCCATTGATAACAAGCAGTCACTTAGTTCCACAGTTTTATATTTGACCCCTAAACTGACATAAAATTATGAAGTTTGAATTTAATTTTAACTAGTTTGAATGATAAACGAATGTTCTATTTAGACTTTTCAAATAAATAGATCGACATGAATTTGATTAAACATAACATAAATTTATGTTAAACACTACTTATAGAAGACAAAATCTCACATGACACGCCGTCTAAACATAATTATAAATGAGTCAAGTATGAGTTAAGTAAATTTTGATATGATTGGACTTGGACATAATGTAAACCTAATATGACATGACGTGTTGTTACTCCTAATATATAGTGATAGTTTTTTTCTATTCGAGAGTTTGATTTATCTTATTTAACATATTTTTTGGGTGGGAGGGGTGGGGAAATAGGGAGTTAGGTAGAGCTTTCATGAACATGGCAGTGGAGATTAAGCTTTGGTTGTGTGAATGACAGAGTGCCACCATGTCCTCGTTTGTAGCCCTTTAATACTCTTTTAAAAGAGGATTAAAAGTCATGTATTGAGATCTTTACTTTATTCATTTTGCAATGTTTGCTTTCTTCACCTTTTGCAAATCAAGTGATACATACAAAGATCAAATCAAGTTAGTTCTTTGATGGTCATAGACATCTACTTTTCTTCTATTTGGTTGTTGAAGATGAAAGAAACAATTACATGCCCCACTTAGAGAGAGGGTCCCAATTTGATGTTTTAGTGGTTGAGAGAGAGATACAAGCTATAATTAGGCTTGTCAATTAGGTCGGGTGAGACGAGTTTATGTCAAAAAATACTTTACTCATATATANTTTTTGGGGGGGGGGGGGGGGGGAAATAGGGAGTTAGGTAGAGCTTTCATGAACATGGCAGTGGAGATTAAGCTTTGGTTGTGTGAATGACAGAGTGCCACCATGTCCTCGTTTGTAGCCCTTTAATACTCTTTTAAAAGAGGATTAAAAGTCATGTATTGAGATCTTTACTTTATTCATTTTGCAATGTTTGCTTTCTTCACCTTTTGCAAATCAAGTGATACATACAAAGATCAAATCAAGTTAGTTCTTTGATGGTCATAGACATCTACTTTTCTTCTATTTGGTTGTTGAAGATGAAAGAAACAATTACATGCCCCACTTAGAGAGAGGGTCCCAATTTGATGTTTTAGTGGTTGAGAGAGAGATACAAGCTATAATTAGGCTTGTCAATTAGGTCGGGTGAGACGAGTTTATGTCAAAAAATACTTTACTCATATATAATTTGTTTATTAATTTGTATCTAACGAATAGTGTCATATTGAGTTTTATAGCACATACTTAGTACATGTTGGCTATATATTTACTCAGCAGAACACCTAAACTTTTGATTGATTTTACCTATACCTGATTCATTTATTAATTGTGTCATATCGGGTACACTCGCTTACAAAATGTGTAGTTTAAGGAAAACACAAATATTATAATTTTGTATCATGTTCGTGTCGTGTTAACGAATTATATTATATTTTGACGTCGCTAGCTATGACTTAATACCTTGAGGCTTGAGTTTCAGTCTTTGGGGTCCGGTTATCATCTCTTAAATGTTACTCCTCCTCTGTCCCTGGAGTGATAGTTTTTCCAAATGACAAGAATGAAGGAAAGAGGAAGAGAATGACATAGACAGAGATAGGAGTGTTAATCAAGATGAATTATTCGGACTCAGCTCAGATAAAATTTGGTTCGAACTCGATTCATATTATAAACGAGTTGAGTTTGAACAATTTTTCAAGCTTGTTTTTATTAAATGAGCCTAAAAAGCTCTACTCAAGCTCATAAAATTCAGCTCGTTCATATATAAAATAGTTGATCTACTCAGGCTTGGTTCGAATTTTAAATGAGTCAAGCTTAAATAATTTTTTATACTCATTTAGAAAGACAAGTTCATCAGACTTGAGTTCAAGCTCATAAAGTTTAACTCGATCAACACCCTACACAAAGGGTAGGAAGTCCCATGTTTTAATTATTTGACCTCCATCTTTTGGGAGTGTCATTTTTGCACATCAATATACACATAACACCGACAGGTTCCAGCACAAAAATAACAAATGCAACTAACATCAATAACTTGTGGTAAAGGTTCGAGAGAGAGCCATCAAATTTGATTTTTGACCAAATTTTTTTTTTCTTACTCTAACGGTCTTTTAGGTCCATTTTCTTTCATCTTTTCGCAAGACTTAGCCACCATTCTTTACCATCAACTCTGCTTTCCTCCATGTGAATAAATGAGTCAGGTTAATGGTAAGCACGGGCGCTTCTAGCTTCCATGTCTCAGACGGTTTTACCATCTAAATGTTCCATCCCAACCCCGTTGATGGTTTTTGCAAGTAACGAACCAGGAAATTTCAAGGAAAATAAAATGATTTTGTTAATTCCAAAGATAGATATTTAATAAAACTCGAAATAGACCAAGGGACAATCACAATAACCCCAGAAAATTTCACTATTTCTCCAGTGCTATATGTTATATATAATAAATAATATCACGTTTAAGTATAAACACTTGTGTTACTCATTTTCTAAAAAGTTTAAACTTTTAGATGAGTTGTTAGCCTAACACGATATCATAGCAAGAGATCTTGTGTGTTCAAATCGTAGAGAGTTTGTTAAATTGTAATTGTAGAAGTTACACTATTTCTAACTGTTTAAATTCTTAGAGTAGATGACGATTTAATATATCATATTTGGTTTACCATCTCTAAGTTATGGTAATTGATGCAAAGAGATGTGAATAAAGGAACGAGATTAGACAATAGAAATTATAACCTATTAATTATAGCAATAACATCAGATTACAATATTCAAGAGTCTTGTTGATTCCTAAGAATATCCAATCAATTGAGAATTAAAAGAGATCAAATCGTCTCTAAATTTTATTCAAAATAAACCAAAGCTACTAAATTAGTTTTCAACACAACATAAATAAGAAACTCTAATGGTCCTAAAGTACTAGAAAAATCAAACAAATATGCAATATTACAAAAATACTCCAATGGGATAAAAATAGAAAAATGTCATAAACGTCATTTTTGGCTAAAAAACGACTGGGACGAAGGCATAAGTCTTCAATCTTGCTCAAATCGCCGAGAGATTTGAGGGTTATGAAATTTTCAGACACTATCGCCCAAAACCAATCTTTATTAATGTTTAATCAATGGTGTTTTCGAGAATCTTAATTTGATATGTAATTTTCTATACATGATGCATCTCTAATGAAAACATATAATGAATTCTTCTCGCCATATATAACACTGGTTTGATTTGCTATGGTTGATTCAAATCTTGTTTTGAGCAAAGAATAACCAATTTAGTATGGGATCAGCAGTTATTAATATGGGCGCCCTGTACTTTTTCAAGCATAAAATTCACAAATCTGGCTTCTTTGTATTGGTTTCTACTCTGAAATTCTACTGGTAACTTTGACAGAAAAGATTCTCTTAAGATATTGACAAGTCAAAAGGGAAATCACACTAAGGTTAGAGGCATTGCTGTAAGGTTTTGATCACTTGCAGTGCACACATGGGGCAATTGACCGTGCTAGTTGGAAGAGAGCCTCAATCCCACAAACACAGAGAGTGATGAAGAGAGAGAGAGAGAGAGAGAGAGAACAAATAGATTTTTTTGTTAGGATAGTTAATAAATTTTATTTCCAAAAAATAGAATACTAGATATTTAACAAAACTAAAAACACAATTCAATGGACACCAGGACAATTCTCTATAGAATAACTAAAGTTTGAAAAACAAATAAAGTTGACAATCTAAGAGACTAGGATTAGAAAACATTCCTCTCACTAGTTTAAATCACGTCTAATGGATACTTTGATTAATTTTCTAAAGAGCATCTTGAATAAATAAAGAAAAATAAAACTCACAATCTAACCGATTAGGAACACAAAATACTTGTCTCACATTTCGAGAGGCCAGCTAGTAGGAGCAAACCCACCACAATTGCTGAATAGTTAATGAAAGGACGTTGTTGTTTTCACTCTTAAATCTTAACAACAATATATGGGGTATCAATTAGTCACCCTTTTGTGAAGTTAGAAATGCAATGTTTATCGCCTCTTCTATTTTTTTTTTTTTTTTGGGGGGGGGGTTGAATTGTTATACACGAATTAAAAATGCAAATTAGGTCCCAGTTGAAGGGAAATAAGTACATGTAAATTAGGCAATGAAGGAGCATGCTTCATTCTTAAGGCATAAACAACAAGAGTGGAAGAAAAATCTATGTTCTTAAGCAGAAAAAAGAAAGAAAAGATAAGTATAAACTAGTAGACATCTGATATATGGTTATAGTAATAATATGAAGAAGAATATAGGATAAAGAAGAAGTGATGGATAAAAAGGAAAAGAAGATAAATTATGGTTATGCCCTTTTTCTTTTTCACTTTGTTTATTTAAAGAAAGTAGAATAGAGAGAGATGAGAGGAATCCATGTCCTCCAAACACTCCCAGACAAAGGAGCTTCAGAAGAGAAAAGCAACCTTTACTTTACGACCCAGAAAAGGAGATTTCAAACCCCATAAGAGCTTAGGAAATTGCGTGGTTAGTAACCCAACCCCTACCCATCTCTCTCTCTCTCTCTGTATGTCTGTATGTGTGTGTCTATATTTAGTGGCAGACGGGGGGTGCAACTCCAACCCCACATCCTCCTCCTTTCTCTCACAGAACCACATACAAACCCCACCAAAATTAGCACAGGACCCTTTCCTTTGTTTAGCCACTGGTTTACCCGGCCATGCTTGTTTTCAGCCAATTCAAAAGGCTTGGTTCCTTTGAAGAAATAAAGAGATTGTGGGTCTGAAAGGCCCTTTTGATTAGGACCCAATTTGATCCTCCAAATCCCCTCTTCTCTCTCCTCCCCAGAATTTATACCACCTTTCTCTCTCTCATCTCTCTCCATGATCTCCAGTGCTAGCTTCTTTTTCTTCCAAGGTGAAATCCTTCCTCTTCCATGTTCATCTTCATCATAGTGATCGTGGGTTAAGGAATTTAGGGTAATATACAATTCTACTGAGACGCATGCCTTCTATTCTATGCATTTGCCAATAGAAACCAGGTTATTTCCATATACATAGCTCAAATTTGCATGCATACATGTGCATACATACATGCATTTGATACATCTTCCATGTGTATACGTATATGCCTGGCTCCCTGTATGCCATTTGCAGAGCACACCGGCACATCGATGGCCTCGGTGGATGGCGTATGAGGAGCCAAGCATATTCCATAGCAAACACATGTGGATTTTACATCTTTGCACTTGATATATCCTTGCTATGGTCATCAGGCGAAGGTTAAGGGCACCTTTGTAATAATGCAAAGATGCAGATTCTATATTATATGTTTCTTCTCTGAACCAGGTAACCATCTTCTTCCCCCCATTGATATCTCTCATAGTTTCTAGGGTTTTCCTCACTTCATGATGTGATATTATCTTTTGCAAGCGAGAGAGAGAAAGACTGTGATAGTTTGCTTCTGGGAAATGATTCCATGACCCTGCAGTATCATAGTTTCCCATGAGACCTACATCAAATCAGTACACGTGTAACAAGGAAGCTGATCAATCTGTAATAACCCTTGCATATTCCAAGAAAACCTTGAAACCACACACATGACAGCATGAGAGTTACAACTTGTGGATTGCCCAACCAGCTTCTTACACGCATGTGTTTCCTATGAGAAATCTGTATGCCCATCAAAGTGACTGACCCAAACTCATTTCACAGTTTATCAGTTCAAACCCATTTAAACTAGGTCATTGATTTGATCCACAAAAGGAAAATAGGGCATAAATGTGCTCTTGTTTACTCTTTGTTCTGGGCTAATGGGTATGTTTTATGTCCTAGTCCATGCAAAGAACAAGGGATTGGTTTTGTTTTGTTTGTTTACCATATATAATGAGACATTCTTAAACCCCAGTGTGGAACCTTGCGCTTTGGCGGCATGGATTTGTGGGTGAGTAGTGAAAACAGTCTCTTGGCATTTGGCATAATGGTAGGATTATTCATGTCTAATCATTCATGGTTTAGACCGTGAGAAAACTCCAATAAATAAAAGTCTGATGCACTAAATTAACATGTTATCTCATACTCAAATCCAAGTGCGAAGACCATTGGTGTTTTGTTTTGTTTACCAGATTTGAGATAAACTTGACCCCACCCATAATGGCATTTCTAAGTGGTTTGCTAATTGAATCAAAACCCATTTAATCCTTACTCTTGTTGTATGGATCAATGGAGAAAAAGTACTAGATTGTATAGTTGTGCCTCACTTTATGTCTTGGTCTTGTTTGTCCAGTCATATCCAGGTGCAGAGAAGCTGACTGATCAAATCGTTAGGAGACCCAATTTAGGACTTAGAGTAGGGGCCAGAATATGTTTGGTTGTAGCAATCTAGGCCTATATGATTTAATATCATAGGCAAAAAGGTAACCATGGCCATTGCCCAATCACATAGAATGAAGAAGATGGGTCCAGGTCCTTCAGGTTCTGCATAGACCTTAGGGCAGGGTAAAATATGCCCTCATAGTAAGTTAGCCCTTTGTTGTGTGGATAAATAGTGCATTACCAGAATTCATNCTAGGTCCTTCAGGTTCTGCATAGACCTTAGGGCAGGGTAAAATATGCTCTCATAGTAAGTTAGCCCTTTGTTGTGTGGATAAATAGTGCATTACCAGAATTCATCCGCAACCGTTGATATTGTTGATTGAAAAATGATAAAGTTGTAGAAATAATTAAATTAAAAAAAAAAATCACTGATGTTTTTGGTGAACCGTAGCATAGGTTTTATTTTGAATCTGTAATTGTCCCAAGCTATTTGGTAACTGTCCAGGCTTTGAAAAAATTGAAGCAGATACTTAGGGCTATTTTGCATAGAGCTTAGGCTGGGGCTCAGATATATGATCTTTTCCTTCCGGAACACAGTCTCTCTCTCTCTCTCTCTCTCTCTCTCTCTCTCTCTCACATATATATACACATGAATATACACAAACACACAATTATATATGTGTTTGTGTGTGTGGGCAGGGGTTCATGATGAGAAACATGGATCTGGGAAAAGCAATGTTGGAGCAGAAAGAGAAAGAGGATTGTAATCATGATAGCTGCTAGCTATAGAGAATCTCATGCATACTACAAAGCATGGACCACTCTCTTTCTTTCTTTATCTTTCTCCAGCTATCTCTATCTCTCAATCTGGTTGCTGTGTAGGGAATATATTATACGGTCAATGCAGGTCAAAAAGGACATGGGTTCTGGCAAAAGAAGGGACCATCTCTGAAGATCTCCTGAAATGAATTGGATTTTGGGTTATTCTCTCTCTCCCTCTCTCTCTCTCTCTCACACACACACACACACAGAGAACCCTAATCTAAAGAACATGGAACATTCCCATTGAGATCAGCCTTGTTAATAATTGTAGAGAGAAAAATAAAGATTGGGGGACCCCATTATCCTCTATTCTATGCAGTATGCTTTCTAAGAGAGTTACTTAAAGGTAGATTCTATTCCCATCCCTCAATTTCTGCTGGGAAAACATCAAATGGTACTCTGATCCTCCGTCTTTGATTTGTACTTGATGTTTACAGACTACTTGATTCCTTTTAGATGGATAACTTCAATGCTTATTGATGTATCTTGTCACATTATTCTTCTTGATGTACACAGAAGTTTGAACCAATTAACTTTGTGCAATGTTAGTAAATTTTATCATTTTTTAAAAGCTTATATTACTAAATATCTTCTTGTTTCATGGTCCAAAAAAAAAAAAAATGAAACATTGTATTTGTATTATTAGTCATACTTTGACATTGTGGTAAGGTTATCATTGTGACTTGGACTTGATAGATTGAGTCATAGAAAGAATAAATTAAAGTCCGACCCTCTTCAGATCGTATACTGAATGAAATTTCGTGCACTACACTTAATAACTATACTTAAATGTTGTGCAACTTGAGGACAAGATGTGGAACTTCTTCCATGTTTATGTTTTTCCTAGGGGGAAAAGGACAAGAATAACAACATTGGACAAACAATTTATCCTAAAACACCTAAGAGCTACTCAAAAATGGGTACTCCTCTGGGCTGGGGGTGCCAATGATGGTCGGTGAGAGTCCTAACTAGCATTGGTTATGAGATTTTGTAGGGTATTATATATGTGAAAATTGTATGTCACAGAAAAATAATTGAAAGTGTTCTAATATAATTATGGATGAACTTATTACTCACGTCAGCTTAAGCTTTTAAGGGGGTCTGGTTTCAAGCTTTAATATTTAGTCTTATATCACTGGACTTCTCGTCCAAAGCAAACCTGTAATGGTCAATGGAGGTAGACATTTGGGGACGAAGTTGTGTACATAAAAGCCCCACCTTGATGAACCGGACAACCTCCGACTCCCTCAAGTTTACCTTCGGCATTGAATCCACAACCTGCACAAGCACAACAAAAATTCTCATGTGTGGGCACTTTAGAGAAGTAAAGTTTTTTGTGCGAAAGCTACAATATTTTGGTTTTAGTTATGTTATAAACAACTACGTTTCTAATCTAATGGCAAAGTATTATTCATGGTGACCTGATCAACCTAGTTTGAATCTTTTGTCCCTCAATAAATGGATTTGACTGCTGTATCCAAGAAAATTTTTGGCACCATACCTTCAACTTTTATTATTTTAATGGGTGTTTTAATAATTTTTGTAGGTTATTTTACAACAAAAAAATTTATCACTTTTGTGGGTGGTTTACCACTTTCGTAAGTATTTTTGCTATTGTTATGGATATTTTTACCACTTTTCTTTGGTACAAATTTTTTTTCACTTTTATAAGTGATTTATCATATTTGTAGGTGTTTTTATCACATTTTTGGTATCAAAAAAAAAAAAAGTAAAGTACCACAATTGTAGTAAAAATATTCACAAATGTGATAAATTGACGTATAGTACCGGAATTTTTTTTTTTTATACCGTAGTCAACTCAATAAATATAAGAAAAATATAAATATTTATACTAAATCACTATCTCTAATGTAAGGTTTTAGAGCAATTGATAAAACCTCTCTTCGTAAAAGTATAATAATGTGAAAATATTAGTGATCACCTAACAAGAGGGCCACACATGTGTGAAGGATGTTACATATGTTAACTTAATCTTTAATAATACTTTATGGTTTAAAGTTAAAAGCATGTTAATGAGCTTTGATATCTATGCAACCAGCAATTAAGGAAAGAATGTCCCTAGCTACCACTGTTTTATGACCTGTTTTGCATAATTTCTTGAACTAAAAGTCCATCTTATATCTTTCTGTCATTGCATCCATCTTGTCTCTAAAAGCCTAGGGAGTTTTTGAACGGTGATATAACTAGAGTAGTAGGATTCATCCTCTGAAATTCCTCATTAATGGGTTCAAAAATTCTTAAAATTTGTGGAATGAATTCTTTAATTATGTTATTCACGTGAATGTTTCATTATGATCTTAGGACTTCGATTCTTGGGAAGAACTGAGTATCCTCTATATTTTCCTCTGAATTCTGGCCTTTCTTCTCTATTTTGATGGACAACATTAGTTGTTCTTTTGTTTGCTCATTTATAGCTTCTTTTCAATACAAACTTTATCTGTCGAGAATGTTTCATTATAGTATAATAAGGGAAAGACAAAAGGAAAGCCGTACTTATACATAAAAACAAAAATTTCTTTTTCTAATAACAAAAATTTTCTTTCCTAAAAAAAAAAATCTTTCCTAATACTCCCCCTCAAATTGGTGCACGAAGGTCTATAATGCCCAACTTGCAAGTAAAGTGGACAAATTGTTCCCAACCCAAAAATATGGTGAAAATATTTGCAACCTGATCACGAGCAAGGAGGTGCGCCATAGAGGTCAGACCGCTATGAAGCTTCTCACGAAAAACGTGCCAATCAACCTCAATATATTTCAACATCTCATGAAAGACAGGGTTCTGAGCGATGTAGAGAGCGAATTGATTATCAAAATCGTGGAGAAGCTTTTAAAGCCATACTAGCTCACAAAATGGTGACAGTCATGGCCCTATATTCTGCTTCTGCAAAGGAACGAGCTACAGTAGCTTGCTTCTTGGTCTGCCAAGAAATGGGACTGTCGCCAATGCAAATGAAATAGCCGGTAGTGGAGCGCCGAGACAAGGGAAAACTTGCCTAATCAGAATCAATGTAGGCAGTGGCATCTAAATTGTTGGTAGAAGAGAAGAGGGGGCCTTGTTCAGAGGAGCCCTTTAGGTAACAAAGAACACAAACAACAACATTCAGGTGAATGGTCTGAGGTTGGTGCATGAACTAACTAAGAATGTTCACCGGGCAAACAATAATAGGGCGAGTAATGATGAGGCAGATTAAACGACCCACCAATCGATGATAAGAGCTTGGATCAGGGATAAAATCACCGTCAATGTTATTAAGCTTTAAATTTTGCTCCATGGGAAAGGAAACGGGTCTAGTGCCCAAGTGATCACTGTTAGAAAGAACTTCCAAGGCATACTTCTGTTGATTAAGAAAAATCCCAGAAAGGGAATGGGCAACCTCAAGGCCTAAGAAATACTTGAGTGGACCAAGATCCTTGGTCTTGAACTGTTGGGAAAGAAATTGCTTGAAGTGATTCACATGAAAAACTTCATTTCCTGCGACAACAATGTCACTCACATATGCTAGAACAATAGAAAATGAAGATGCAGTCACATGAGTGAAGAGGGAATGATCCGACTGGGACTGCTTGGAACCTACATCAAGAAGAACAGAGTAAAGCTTGAAAAACTAATTGTGGAAAGTCTGTATGAACCTATACAAAGATTTTCTTAGCCAAAAAGATCTAGTCTCCCCTTTAGTGCAGTATCTAAGGGGAAGGGTCATGTAAATCTCTTCATCAAGATCACCACGTAGAAAGGTGTTATGAGCATCAAGTTGATGAATAATCCAATTTCCTAATTGAAGCCACAACCAAAACGCAACGACCAAGCAACGGGAGCAAAGGTTTTATGGTAGTCAAGCCCCTCGACTTTTGTGTAGCCTTTTGCTACCAATCGGGCTTTATGGCGCTCAATGGAACCATCAGCCCGAAATTTGGTCTTGAAGACCCACTTGCAACCAATTTGTTTCTTACCACTTAGTTTCTTACCACGAGGAAAATGTTCGAGAATCCAAGTATTATTGGCCTCCAGAGCACTAAGTTCAAAGGATATGGCCTGAGAGTAGGGGGAAGACTCAACAACAGCTATAAGAGCAACTAAAAAGACAAAGTGAGGGTAGGAATGATGTAATCACAGTGGTGGAGGGGGCGAGTAATCGTACGTCATAGATGGGAAGGTGGCAACGGCAGAGAAGATGGCGGTGAAAGTGCCAAGGAAAATGATGGTGGTGATATATAAGACGAGGAAGCGGGAGTGATCTCTAGGGTGTGGTAGACATCAAGAGTTTCAGGAACTGGGTGGAGAAGGACAGGAAGTGGAAGGGCGGGAGGATATGGCAGAGTGGAAAAATAAAAGACTATTTCCTGGAAGTTCATGTCCTTAGAATTTTTATTTTATTTTTTATTGGAGTCAAGATCATAGACATGATAGGCTTTGTGTGGGCTAGGATAACCTAGGAAAACACATTTGATGGCGTGACATGAAAATTTATCCCGATGAACTTTGAGTGTCTGCGCATAGCAAAAACAACCAAAGAAGCATATATGATCATTAGATGGTGGCTTAATAAAAAGTAGTTCAAAAGGAGACTTATTTTGGAGATTAGAAGATGGTGTTCCGTTGATTAAGTAGGCTACAATGAGGACACACTCACCCCAGAACCTAATGGGAAAGTTGGCTTGGAAATGGAGACAACGAGCTACATTCAAGAGGTGTACGTGTTTGCATTCAGCCAGATCATTTTATTATGGAGTATCAACATAGGTACACTCATGAGTAATGCTGTCACCGAATAAATTTTGCAAAAAGTTAGACAAAAATTTAATTCCATTTTCCGAGTGAACATGTTTAATCGAGTATAAAATTGAGTCTCAATAAGCGCAAAAAATGTTTAAAGCAAGAGAATGTTTCGAATTTAAAGCACATGAGGTAAATTTGGTAGTACGTAAAAAGTCATCAACAATAGTGAGAAAAAAATGTGTACCATTAGTGAATTGTGTGTGATAACCACCCAAAATATCAACAAAAATTCGATTAAAAATCATTGCATTTTATTAGCATAATCTGGAAAAGGAGTTCGAGTGTACTTGGCACGAGCACATACATCAGAATTATTAAGAGAACAATAAAATATATTAAAACTAGGAACATGAAAAGTAGAGGATGGCCGAGGCTTTGGTGCCAAAGGGCTTTAGTGGGGTGACTACTAGGAGAGGAGGTCGCAGGTGGAGTAGGATGGTAGATGCAGAGCTCGTTGCATGTGTCACCCTTTCTAATCAGCCTATTGGTGAGAGGGTCATGAAAAACACACGAGAAACAAGAAAAAGTGGCAACACAACCAAGATAATGTGTATGCTTAGGAATAGAAAGAAGATTAAATTTAAATGTAGGAACATAAAATACATTTAAAAGATGGCTGAGAGAGGTAAATATCACCAATTCTTTCGATATGAACCAAATCTTCAGTGGTTAAGCAAATGGGATGAGCATTGACAGGATGAACAAAATTACAAAATAAGCTACAACTAGGAAACATATAATTACTAGCACCACTATCGATCAACCAGTCATGATTGAGATTAAAAGAAAGAGATGAAGAAGAGAAAATAGAAGAGTTACCAACGAAATTGGCAACAGAGGATGTGGGCGTGAGAAAATCAATTAGTTGCCAAGACNACGTGTTTGCATTCAGCCAGATCATTTTATTATGGAGTATCAACATAGGTACACTCATGAGTAATGCTGTCACCGAATAAATTTTGCAAAAAGTTAGACAAAAATTTAATTCCATTTTCCGAGTGAACATGTTTAATCGAGTATAAAATTGAGTCTCAATAAGCGCAAAAAATGTTTAAAGCAAGAGAATGTTTCGAATTTAAAGCACATGAGGTAAACTTGGTAGTACGTAAAAAGTCATCAACAATAGTGAGAAAAAAATGTGTACCATTAGTGAATTGTGTGTGATAACCACCCAAAATATCAACAAAAATTCGATTAAAAATCATTGCATTTTATTAGCATAATCTGGAAAAGGAGTTCGAGTGTACTTGGCACGAGCACATACATCAGAATTATTAAGAGAACAATAAAATATATTAAAACTAGGAACATGAAAAGTAGAGGATGGCCGAGGCTTTGGTGCCAAAGGGCTTTAGTGGGGTGACTACTAGGAGAGGAGGTCGCAGGTGGAGTAGGATGGTAGATGCAGAGCTCGTTGCATGTGTCACCCTTTCTAATCAGCCTATTGGTGAGAGGGTCATGAAAAACACACGAGAAACAAGAAAAAGTGGCAACACAACCAAGATAATGTGTATGCTTAGGAATAGAAAGAAGATTAAATTTAAATGTAGGAACATAAAATACATTTAAAAGATGGCTGAGAGAGGTAAATATCACCAATTCTTTCGATATGAACCAAATCTTCAGTGGTTAAGCAAATGGGATGAGCATTGACAGGATGAACAAAATTACAAAATAAGCTACAACTAGGAAACATATAATTACTAGCACCACTATCGATCAACCAGTCATGATTGAGATTAAAAGAAAGAGATGAAGAAGAGAAAATAGAAGAGTTACCAACGAAATTGGCAACAGAGGATGTGGGCGTGAGAAAATCAATTAGTTGCCAAGACTACTCGTATATCAAGTTAAAGGTAATTGGCAGGTGAGGAGGACTATGCTGCCAAAAGGTGATTGGCAGCCGATTGAACGGGGCCTACCAAGAATAGATTTCTTGGAATTGTAAGGTTTCACACCGGAAATATCAGAAGCTAGGAGGTGATAAGGAGAAAGAGCCATTCCTGGCGATTACTGGAGGAGATGCGTCGACAGGAGGAGGGTTGGGGTTGGGAGGAGGTGCCGCCATGTGGTTTAGAATTTTTTTAGGTTAGGTCACAGAGAAAGAAAGGCGTTGATACCATCTTAAAAATTGTGAAATGAATTCCTTAATTCTATCATTCACATGAATGTTTCTTTATAGCACAATAAGGGAAAGGCAAAAGGAAAGTCCTAAATGGACATGGAAATAAAAATTTCATTTCCTAATAACAAAAAAATTTCTTTCCTAATAAAAATGCCCAGAAACGCAGGACAAACCCGCACGAGGAGGTGTGGTGCAAAACAAGTGGATTGTTGTTATCACAAGTCGCTTGATGATCTACATATGAAATGTTTTATAAGTGTAAGCTCTTGATCTTTATTTCACAACTCGTTTTAGTACACCATGAAAGTCTAGTTCAAAATAGGAAATATTAAATTATGCGGGTCAAAGACATGTTAATGATTCCAAGCATGAATGCAATGTCCCTGCCACTTTTTAAGTATCTTCCCCTCATGACATCCATCTAGATTCGAAGTCTTGGAAGTTAGGATCTATCATAATGGAAGTAATCCTGATCTGGAATTATACATCACATGGGTTTGAATATGCAAGACCAACCCACACTACGAAGTGTGGTGCAACAATGAGTGGATTGTGGAGAGAAAAACCCATCACAATTCGCTTGATAATGTGCATATGATATGTTTTGTGATGTTTAAGGCTTATGAACAGTGGTGTATGAATGAACAGTGAGGATGAAATTGTCCAATGGCTGAGCCTTATGGCCATATAAAATGCAACAGTAACCGTAAAACAGGTGTAAGCTGGGAAACAAGTAAGAACACAGATTACAGTGATTCACCAGCTGAAGAGTTTGATTAGTCTACTCTAATGGTGTCTCTTACTCATTAAGAGGTTTCTTATTGTTTGGATAAGAAGATGGAGTTACAATTGTAGGAATTATAATTAGTCGTCCGTATGAAGGTATGCCTCTTGTATTTATACCCACAAGCAGGGTGGTCCTCACATCATCATCACATGGTCCTCTAGTTTATTAGGATTTTGTTGAAGAAATATTGGGTCATTAGAAATTACATTCCTTAGATCTGATATAATCTTTTAGAACATGTTGAAGTGACAATGTGACTTGTCTTCAAACTTAGATACGATGTGGGCTTTCAAATCAATGAAAGGTCTTGTTGTGAGGTTGTTCTACTTAGGATGACTTACTATACTTTTAATCGGCTCGTGATTAAAANGCTGAAGTGACAATGTGACTTGTCTTCAAACTTAGATACGATGTGGGCTTTCAAATCAATGAAAGGTCTTGTTGAGGTTGTTCTACTTAGGATGACTTACTATACTTTTAATCGGCTCGTGATTAAAATGAGCTCAATCCAAACACCTAACCCAAACTAAAAATGCTGATTTTCCTTGTGATATAACGTGGACCTTTACACTTTTACCTGAGACATGATATGCAGCTGGAGGTGGAGAGACAGACCTTGTCCATTGGCTCTTGCCACAAATCAATTATTTAAGTATCTTTCTACTTATTCTTGATGTCATTTTTGGGTATCATCATTTTGTAAATGTGAGCTTTTAATCTAAATTAATAAGTTGTCTTAATACCATGTGTGTCTAAGTCAAAGTAGGAAATATTAAACAATGTGGGGCCCGTCTAAGGCATTTCATAATTTAAGGATAAAAAATTCCCAACCATGGCCTGAAGGAGGTGTTTTTCTTTTTGGGAGAGTAAAATTTTATTGATTAGTAACAAAGGGATAAACCCAAGATTTACATGTATGCAGAAAGCATAGTAACAAAAGGAAAAAAACCTAGCTTTACATCATTGAACCTGAGGGACCTAGCTTGGTTTTACATCAGGATTCTGCTTCCTTGGTCTATGAAACCTCCATGCAGCTTAACAAGATTTTCATGGCAAATATTGGACATTAATACACATTTATACCTAAGAATATCTATCAAGGATCCAATATTTCGTAATACATTTTTTTCTATTTTCTTTTTTTGGTAAATCATACACCATTAATGAATAAAAGACCCACTTAAATACAAAAAGGTCCCATCTAAATACACGGAAAATGATCTACCAAAAAAAATATATAGATAAAACATATTGGTTGGGAAAATTAGTGAAACATTTTATAATTAAAAGTTAGTTTACGGATGTCTCTTGAACTGAAATACTCCTCTTCATTCTTAGTATTGCATTTTATTTTAACAATGAAATTTTATCATTGTGGATGCAATTTAAGAATATAATCATACAAAAAAAAAAAAAAATTGCTGCAATGTTAAATTTTAATATTCCAAAAGAACTTAGGAACGATCATGCAATAATAGATTGGAAAATGCTGATGGGACCTAATTTGAAGATCTAATTTAATGTAATTATTGAATTAGAAGCAGGCTTCATCTGACATTAATGAAACTCNAATTTAAGAATATAATCATACAAAAAAAAAAAAAAATTGCCGCAATGTTAAATTTTAATATTCCAAAAGAACTTAGGAACGATCATGCAATAATAGATTGGAAAATGCTGATGGGACCTAATTTGAAGATCTAATTTAATGTAATTATTGAATTAGAAGCAGGCTTCATCTAACATTAATGAAACTCATATCTAATCCAACGGCTGTATTAAATTGAATCCCTGATCACATTCCCAAATTAGATCGCATGTGAAACACTTATTTTTGGTAATAGGTCGTACTTAGTATAGAAAAATTCCGTCTATAAATTACAAATGTATTAGACTTTTTTTTTTTCTCCTTTTGTCTCCCTAACCTAGTCACAAATGGAAGGTTTGAGCCTTGGAAATATTTTTTTTTATGGAAATCTCACTTAGCTATTTGTAAAATCNTTTCTCTTTTTGTCTCCCTAACCTAGTCACAAATGGAAGGTTTGAGCCTTGGACATATTTTTTTTTATGGAAATCTCACTTAGCTATTTGTAAAATCTCTTCGATCAGCCCAAACCATACATTTTAATAGGGCTGGTGGTTAAAATTCCATCCGTCTGACCTGTTCTGCATCCTTTCTATCCGGCCCTACTCGATTATTGGAATTCCACNTCTCCTTTTGTCTCCCTAACCTAGTCACAAATGGAAGGTTTGAGCCTTGGAAATATTTTTTTTTATGGAAATCTCACTTAGCTATTTGTAAAATCTCTTCGATCAGCCCAAACCATACATTTTAATAGGGCTGGTTAAAATTCCATCCGTCTGACCTGTTCTGCATCCTTTCTATCCGGCCCTACTCGATTATTGGAATTCCACGAAATTTCAACCAGTCAATGGAAAAAAAATTTATTCCACAAATTCGTGGGTAAAAATGCAGAATACCCATAAAAAACTTGCATTCCTACTTAACCCACACATTTATTTAATTTAAAACGATGTTGTTTTATATGGTCATATTATTGAACTTATTGTATTTTCGTTAGTGTTATTAGTTTATTGTATTGGTTTACATGTTCTTATATTATATTGTCTTGGCAATTGAGTTGTTAAAATGACTCAAAAATTATTACTTAAAAACTAAAAATATGTAAAATATTTCGCATTCATACCCAACTTATNGGTCATATTATTGAACTTATTGTATTTTCTTTAGTGTTATTAGTTTATTGTATTGGTTTACATGTTCTTATATTATATTGTATTGGCAATTGAGTTGTTAAAATGACCCAAAAATTATTACTTAAAAACTAAAAATATGTAAAATATTTCGCATTCATACCCAACTTATGAACCGATTTTTTGGATGGAATTCAGCTTGGAATATTACCTTTGATCCGGTTAGGTCAGCCAAAAAATTGGTCTTCCTCAATTTATCAGTTCAAAAGATGGAATTCATTATTACCCACCCATCGGGCTCGGGTGAACAACCCTACATTTTAACTTGTCCACAATAATTCGCAAAACAGTGATATAAATCAACGAGAGAGAGAGAGAGAGAGTGTGTGTTCATTTGACAGTGCTTAGTGAATTTTACCTGAGTTCTTTTGGATAATGAAGGCATAAATATATTCTATTACTCTAAAAAAAATTACTTTCTTAAATAGAGAGCCGTACATATTTAAAATAACACTAAAATTTTACATACAGCGGCAATAAGACTGTTTANCCGGTTAGGTCAGCCAAAAAATTGGTCTTCCTCAATTTATCAGTTCAAAAGATGGAATTCATTATTACCCACCCATCGGGCTCGGGTGAACAACCCTACATTTTAACTTGTCCACAATAATTCGCAAAACAGTGATATAAATCAACGAGAGAGAGAGAGAGAGAGTGTGTGTTCATTTGACAGTGCTTAGTGAATTTTACCTGAGTTCTTTTGGATAATGAAGGCATAAAATATATTCTATTACTCTAAAAAAAATTACTTTCTTAAATAGAGAGCCGTACATATTTAAAATAACACTAAAATTTTACATACAGCGGCAATAAGACTGTTTATACTAGTAGAGACATAGTCTTTTTATGGTAAGTAGCATATGATAAAGAAGGTGTATATGTCATTTTTTTATGTTATAATAAAAAATAATAGAAAGCGATATTGGCTCTTCTATATGGAGTCTAAACTCTCTGTTTTGATATTCAGTAACTTTCTCCTAAAATGTTAGGAGAATGATTTGTTGGGTTATATTGAGTTGGTTTATAATAGATGGAGTGGGGCCGGTGGTTTTTACTATTTTAGTAAATGTCAATTTTTGGTTATATAAAAATACAAACGGGTTAAAATACTTTATTTGAATGCGATTTATTTATTATGCGGGTTAGACATGTCCACCCGTATACAAC
>CAUOFW020000737.1:686001-697605 GCA_963454935.2 Ilex paraguariensis | reverse complement strand
TCACCACCACTACCGTTAAATCACTGCCATCATTGTCGTTATCACCTCCATTGTATTACCCCCACCACCACCATTGTGTCATTGCCACCACCATCAAAACTATCACCACCACCACAAACCACCATTACTATCACCACCATTACCATTGTGTCACCGCCAACACTACCATTGTGTCGTCGCCACCACCACCACAATCACTATCACCATCACCATTGTACCACTACCACCATCCTTACTACCATTGTACTACTACTGTCACCACCACTATCACTATCATTGTATCACCGCTACCACCACCACTGTCACTGCCACCATTATGCCGCCACCACCACCACCATCATAATACTGGTGGTAGGAATGAGGTAATTGTAATGAAATTGTTAAAGAAAAGGACAAATTAAAATAATAATAATTTTTAGATTCAAGCTCTTTATATTTGTCAAACAGTTTGATTCGATTCAATTCAATACTTAAATCTCAATTGGTACCAAATAGTTTGCGAACTAAAAAATTCAGCATTCAACACTTAAAATTCAACATTCAATTTTCAATTTTCAGTATTTAAATTTTAATTTTATCAAACACTACCTAAACTTCTTAAAAATTCTGTAAATAAGAATCGACCTCAATTTTCACTTAAAAAGTTTTTCAATCGTCAAACTTTAAGTTCAAAGCCCACCTGCTTATTAGCCCATGTGACTATGAATCATACCCTCATGATTTCAAGTAGTCATATCAAAAGATAAAGTTTAGATTGAATTTTAATTAATTCGAATCTTACAATCTGTTAAATTTTATTTTCGTCGACAATATTTGAATTCTTTGACAATTTGAAATTTAATCATAAAATTTAATCCAAATAATTTAATTGACTAAATTTTAACTAAATTTTTAAAAATAATAACTTAATTTCTTCAATATTTATATATAAATAATTTGAATCGAATTATAATCGGATCGAATACATGTATATCTAAATTTGAATTTATGAAATATAATATTTCAAATTCAAATACGAATTCGAATTCGAATTCGAATTATCGATAAAAAAATATTAATTCATATCCAAATAATTAGATTCTAATTCAATTCATTCCATTTATGCGCCTAATTTTAAGGCTGAAGAATTAAATTGAGTGCGTCTATTAGATTCCATGGGTAGCCCACATAATTATGCGTCAAAATGTTGGCAATGTGTCTCTTTCATGGATACCCGCCGACTAATGTGGGACTTATACCGCTAAATGTCGTACTCTTTCTAACAACGAGGGAGGCGAGTAATTGAAAAAGAGCAAGATATAAGTACCGGGAGGTAGATATAAATGATTACAAGTGCTTAAGGGGTAATATAAATATGTCACAATAACAATATATATATTGGTTAACTTGTTATGAGTGTTAAGGTAAGATTATATGCACCTTGACTAATCTACTCTTCGATTCAGTCAAAGACAGATCATCCATTGCGGGATTAATATATTCATAAGAAATAAATCACTCATTACCTGATTCTAAGAAATTATCAAGATTTTAATTCAGAATGTTTGAGTTTACAGTTCTTATTTATTATCACTTAAGCTATTAACACAATAACAATATAAGTCCCTCGTTACTCTTTTATTTTCATTATTATCTTTTTTTTTCCCCGAGCTACAAATTACAATAATGATAAATGTTGCATGTACCTTATTTAATGATTTTATTTGATGACTTTATTATTTGTTGTTCATTAGATTGACAGTGAATCCCACTATTATTTGGGACCCACTATCAATTCAAAGGTTATGATCCATTATATCACCAACTGCCTATTGTTGTCATTACTATGACAACCAACTCAAAATTAATAGTACCAAAACCACCACCTAAATTTAGCCCAACATCTAATCCATGTATAAACAAAATATAAATACGTGCATCACAAGGCACTCAGTCATTCAAATTTATCAACAACATACGAGTTGGATATGGATACAACAATATTAATAAACGAGTTGGATATGGATGAAATCAATCAAAAAAAATACACGACATAATTCGTTTATATACTGGTTATACACGATTTAAACACGACACGAACTCGATATGACATGACTCGTTAGACACGAATTAATAAACGAATATAATATAAATGTAATACTTCTTAACACGAACTTGTTAATATCCAACAGAGACCCACCCCACCTAATACAGTTGGGAGGCCTAACCATATTAGAAAGATGACAGAAGGGATCTCAAGATACAGTCATTGAGAGAAAGAGGTGTGATTCAAATTTGGCGTGGGGTGGGGTGGGGTGGGGCAGAGAGGGAGACAGTAGGTGTGGGTGTGGGCATTTCTGTCGAGGGAGGTGGTGGGTGAGTAGGTATGGGAAGAGGGAGGTGTATTTTTTTGGAGGGGAAGTAGAGGGGAACAAGCAGGGGCGGAGCCAAAAATTTGGGGTAGTGGGGGCAAAAAAATTAGCAACAACAATATATATTAACTAAATTGGAAATGCTAATGCACTATTACCGTTGAATTAACAAATAAAATGCATTTAATGTTGATACCCATTGCTAATTCGACAATAAATTCAAATTAGGCCGTTATATTAGTAACATTTTTTTAACAAAAGTAAAATTTAAAATATTGAAGTAATAATAAATTAAACGAGGTGGCTCAACGTATGACTTCTGCTAATGCAAGGTCTTGAGTAAGATTTACATATTTTTATCCTACATGTGCGAGAGTATTTTTTTTGCAACTTGAATCCTTGACATTCAAATCATAAAAGAGCAACGTATATCTTATATCTTTACCATCTTATTGACTAATTTTTATATTATAAAAATATTACATAATAATATTATCATTCAATGTGTCAAAATTTACAAAGATGAGAGTAAGGGGGTTTCATATAGGGGAGAGAACGAAAAACTCCCAAATTTCTTGAACTCAAGTTGAGAGATTCAACTAAATAATCAATAATAATGTAAAGAAATTTAATCTTAATGTTAGAAATTATTAAGTAAATTAAAATGTATATGAATTTTTTGTGGGGGCAAATTTAGAACATATTAAAATTTATATAAAAATATGTTTGAACAAAAAAATTGAGTAAGGTAAGTGTAGCTCCGCCCCTGAGAACAATGTAAGTTTTTAGGTCAGACTATGAATAATTTATCCATTATGAATGTTCTAATTTCGGTATAGATGATCTGTCTTTGACTGAACCGAGGAAAAGATTATCAAGGTGCATACAAATAGGTCCAGAGACCTGCGACCGTTAAACCAAAAAAATAAAAGAGAGTGACATATTTGAGCAAATGTTGTAAGGTAGATGGGTGTGGTTTTTTTTCGGTTTATGTGGTTTTAGGGTGAGTTCCTATTGTTTTTGGGGTTGGTTCGTGTACCTTTTGATTTGGGATGGGTTGGGTTGTTTGATTTTGAGTTTGATCAAAGGGTAAAATGCCTATTTTATTATTTTTAATTATTTTTTTCTTTCCTAAAATTTAATCTTATTAGCAGTTTGACCCCTAAAGTTTCAATGCCTGCCCTTTAATTTTGCAATTTTTAATCTTTAACATCCAAATTAACAAAATTCGTTTCAACAACCGGATTTGCCAATTATGAATCATGAGGCATTTTGATTCAATGTCACATAACAAAATAAATGTCATCTACTAGAATGACAGTTGACGGTTGGAACGTCTAAAAATTAATTGCGAATATAAAAACTAAACTATCGTTATCACAATTTAAAGAATCAAAATGACTCTAACAACAAACTTAATGAGACAGGAATACAACTTGCCATTTTATTTTCATTTTGCAATGGATAAAAAAGGATATAGTATTGAAGAAGCATTAAATATTTGGATAAGTTGGTATAAATTTGTCAAAGATGTTAATTTTCGGGGAGCATAGCTTATTTAGGAATATTTATAACGTCTTTTTTTATATAAACCTCTTTATTCATCTTTACAAAATTAGACTTAATTAATTCATTTGTTAAAACATGTCCTAATTAAGAGAACTCTTTGGGACAAAATAATAAATGTCATATAATCTTGGTTTGTAAAGATTTTTTTAATGGAAGATCCTTAATTGGGGGAATAAGGGGATTGACTGAATTAACTCATTTTTTTGATAGATGAAATTACGAATGGAGTTGGTTTTATGAGTTTATTTGTAGAAGAAAGTATCAAATATGTTGGAACAGGCACATCTGTTCTTATCTTTTCTTGGATTTATCTTATGTATCAATCTTTTGAATTTGACTATGATGCTGAAATTTACTATATTTACGAGCACTTTTACCACTGTTATGATACCAAAAAAAAATGATAAAAGTTTACCAGTGGTAAAAAGATCTACAAATGTGGTAAAAGTACCCACAATATAGTAATTTTTTTTTTTTTTTTTTTCTTATAAAAGTGATAAAAATATTTACCACAAATGTGATAAAAACACCTATTATAATGGTAAAAAAAACCACAAAGGTGATACCAACAACAAAAATAATAAATTTTTAGGTTATAAAATGACTCATAAAAATTATAAAAATATCATTTGAAGTAATAAATTTTAGAAGTATGATAACGAATTTTTTTTATAGTACTGTACTCAAATCCCAATCTTTTTATTCTGGCGTCATTGACACACACAAAGCACACTTAGAACCCTTTTTTTTTTGGCACATTGGAAAAAAGTAATACTAAGTCATAGACTTGGTTGTAAATAAAGTGTTAGTATTATGGACGAGTTATAAATTTAGATATTTTGAATTTGAATCTTGACAATTTTTTGAGATCAGATCATAAAAAATTTATCCACATGAATACCCTAATTCTGACGTAAATGATCTGTCTCTTTGACTAGGCCAAGGATGAAATTAGAAAGAATGCATAAGTTGGTATGAACACTCCCAAACCATTAAACCCAAAAAAAGTTCCACAAGGCCTTCATGTTGTTGCATTCAAAAGACAACTTCTACCATAAAAGTGGTCTTAATCTTTTGGACATCTGCCACCAACTCTCTAAAAAACATTCTCCTGCTGCATAAGCTATATTAGGTTTTTTAACATCTTTATTCTTTCACTAAAATATTCCCGTTGGTAAATGATAGCCTTCCCATTTTAGATAGATTAAACATAATTGTCCATGCAATTACCATGCAAAATGTTCTATCTTGGCCACGAATATTGTCAAAAAGACTCAAAATTAAGTCTCAAAACAAGATAAGAGAAATGATCTTTTTACATACTCTTAATTTCATTGTGTGCATAGAAAAATGTATTGCTCTAAAATTCAGTACAAATTCAATCATAGATGTATTTCATGATAGTCAAGAACGTTGAATACAACTTTTAAAGACGATTGATGAAATATCTATACTACTATTAAAAGATAGCTATTCAGAAAAAACTTTTGATTACCTATTTTAACATTAATAATTTTTTTATGGTCTATTATATCCCATTCAGTTGAACAAGTCAAGATGTAACTACTCGGGGAATTTAATTGGTCTCTTTTTTAGCTATCATCTTTTCTTCTTCCAAGATATAATTGCAGTTTGTGGTTTTTTAATGGAGTAGTACTATGTATCTCAAATTTATAGTCCAAATTTGTATTTCAAATCAAGGAGATCTATTAAATTAGTGGGTCCTATCAACTTTTTTAAATGGGACCTACTGGTCCAATGGTCCTTCTTGATTTGGGATGCAAGTTTAGGTTACATATTTGTGATACATATTATTACTCTTTTTAATGGTCTTTCCGCTTAACCGAGAATAAATGCAATTGTTTGTGGTTAATTATAGGTCTCTCTTAAAAGACCTTCACCTCATACACTTCTTCTCCGTTAAAATGCCAATATTAGGCTCATTGTCTCGAAAACGACCAAACCTCTCGGTTGACTTCTCTTGCAAAGCCCATGAAGAACCAATGATCAGCTAAAGATGCACCCTATTGAGATATTGCACAAAGCATTGGAGGTTGAGTTGTTGGAAGAAGATAAGATATTGATGGTAGAGTTTGGTAAGAGTCGTTATGCTGGGGTTAGTGTTCTATGTATGACTTTACATTGTTAAGAAGAACACTATTCCTGTCAACATTATGTTATGTCCCCGATGGATTCAATCTCACACCTGTCAATTTCTGTGATATATGCATTCCAACTTCATATTTTTGTGCTTAATTTTACAATCATTAACCATTTGAGCGAGACAATTACTATCTTTATTGCATAAGCTTTTATGCTAATAATGCTCCTGATTACAGAAAAAAAATTATTTGTAGTGTACACGAGACTATGCTGCTAATTATTTTTATATATTAGTATTGTATCAGTTGTTTCGAGTTACTGGTTTATGAGTTTTCTTAGTGGAATGGAACATACAAAGTATTGATTTGCTATTTGTGCTGGACACAAAATCTTGCTTAGCTTTAGCAGTAGTTTCTTTAAGATTTTGACCTGTTTAGGTGTGTACGTTTAGTCATGCATTTTGGACCTCACACCTAGAAACTTAGGACCTCTGGACTTCTGACCATCTTGTTTATATCATTTGGAACTAATCTGGCTTGATCACTCGGTTGATGATATGGATGTACCCAGGTTGTTTGAAGCCTTAATTTTTTTGAAATGGTTTTTTTTTTGTCAACACAAAGTAAAATAAAAAATATATTTTGACATTATTGTTTATTACAAGAGCATTGCTAGAGACACTTAATTTGAAAACCTAATTAGGGATCTAATTCAATACAAGTATTGGATTAATCGTGAGTTTTAATATTAAATGAAGTCCACCTTCAATCCAATAGTTATAATAAATTAGGTCCTCAAATTTGATAAAAATGGCATTTTCCTTCTTCTTCTTCTTCTTGTTCTTCTTTTTTTTTTTTTTGTGGCATTTTCCTTATGATAATGCTATTTAATGGTAAACCAACTAAAGTTTCTATGCCCGTTTAAGTATGAAGTATTTTTTTGTCCATGCATCATTATTTATTCGTGCTAATTATTTTGAGTCATGATAATTAAATATATACCTCTACTACACACGTAAGTTATCAATATATGGGTTAAAATAGCTAGATATTATTTTTATAGCAACATCGATAAAAAAAATTACAATTCAAAATCAAAATTTTAACGTGCAACGCACATTTGCATCGACAAGTAAAATTAAAAACAAATTCTTTTTTGTGTCTATGTCTTTTTTTTATATTGAATACTTTTTTTTGTCCGATATATCTTTTTATATTTTAAATTTAGATGTTAAAAGTATAAATATGATTAACTCGTTGCTTTAAGTTTTTGTACATCATATCGGCATATCAACCCGATTTTTTTATTAATTCACGTCTAACAAATCGTGTCATATCGAATTCAAGTCGTATATCAATTGTATATAATTGATATATAAACGAGTCGTGTTATATATTTTCTTTTATTGGCTTCACCAAAATCCGATTCTTTTATTAATTGTGTTATGTCGAGTCAACTCGTTTACAAAATAAGTGACTTAAAAAAGACTCAACTCTCTAACTTTGTGTCGTATTAACGAGTAGTTGACCCCTCTAACATCATATTTAATCCCATAACTGGTACAATTTCGACTCCTCCTCCACGTGGCATGTTAGATGATACAATGGAGGTGGGTGGTTATGAAGAATTTTTTGTGTCTCTGTCATTGTTTCTATTGAATACTTAATTTTTTGTATGGTATATATATATATATATATCTTTTTTTATATTATAATTTGAATGTAAAAACTATAAATATCCTTCAAGTTGTCGGTTTAAGTTTTTGTACATCACATTTGATCACATCGGATTTGTGGCCCTCGGTGAATTCCACAACTACTATACTTTTAGTCGTCATTATGATCTACCAACATGTAGAGTCAATACATATGAGATATAAATACAATATATCAAGAATTTTTCTGTAAAATTCTAAATTCAAATACTAACAACTTTTACAAGATGCAGAATCGAAAATTTACAAAGTTCCCATTTATCTCCCGAGTTACAAGTGATTATTATTAATACTTAATTTAATTAATGCATAAAATTTCAATTTGTTAATACTGATCACAATTAATTTCATATCATGCGTGTTTTCATTTTTAAATAAAATAGACATATAATTCAACCGACGAATATAAAATTTTAATTTAAATCATACTAAATAACAAAATAACTACAGTTATCATATCAATCAAGCTAGAATAAATTTATAGGAAAAGGTTACNTTAACCGACAGATATAAAATTTTAATTTAAATCATACTAAATAACAAAATAACTACAGCTATCATATCAATCAAGCTAGAATAAATTTATAGGAAAAGGTTACATAAACAATCATGCATTTATTTTAAATTTTAAACAATTAAAATTCAATTAATGGTAATGGGGAACATCCCAACTAGATGTTTCTACCAATTATTACTTGTCCTTTTTTTTTTTTTTAATTCTTTGTGATAACTTTAATTTTTAAAATATTTTTTTTTAATCAAATCCATGTGCATACATTAAATGCAATTTTAGCTCATAAGGTGAGCACAGGTCGTGCCACCTATTTGTTTTGTCTAGGCCAATGATATAATGCTGGAACCGACAAAAGAAACATATTGGAGGACCAAGATAAAGTAAAGAAACAAGTTCCAGAAATGAGAAAAACNAATGATATAATGCTGGAACCGACAAAAGAAACATATTGGAGGACCAAGATAAAGTAAAGAAACAAGTTCCAGAAATGAGAAAAACAAAAAGAAAGGGTCGCCCAAAAGTTGCGAATTCCTCACCCTTTTCGGGAAATCTCTTATTCATTCAAACCAATGACATTTACCTATAAATTCGGCTCATTTTGAATTTGATTTTATAAAATTTAATTCGTTTATATGTAAAATAATCGAATTATTCCAATTTATCTCGTTTTTAGCTTGGTTTGAGTTCTTTCTTTTTTTTTTTTTTTTCAAAAAACTAGTCAAGCTTGAACATTTTCTTTGGTTCGTTTAGAAAAAACAAGCTCGTCAAATTCAGGTTTAAACTTGTTCGTTTGACTTGTTTACCACCCCTAATCACCGTGGCAAAAAATAAAAAATTTAATTTTCTTGCCAAATTTTAGTTTTCAATTTTTTAAAAAAAAAATTCAATAGATTGTGAGATATTTTCAACAATTTTTTNCCGTGGCAAAAAATAAAAAATTTAATTTTCTTGCCAAATTTTAGTTTTCAATTTTTTTTAAAAAAAAATTCAATAGATTGTGAGATATTTTCAACAATTTTTATTATTATTATTATTATAAATTGGTTCATGAAAATATCCGACTCCAACATACTAAAAATTTCAAGCATCCTTTAATGATTTTAAAAGTATAAGAACAACCTAAACAACTCTGATACAAATGTTGTGAATTGTATACATAGTACAAAAGTGTAGAATTAAAGACATAATTTTTTTTACTTTACATACTGAAATCATTGTAGGATGTTCTACGTCTTTTAACTCTGAAATCACCGTCTTTCATTTGATTACTGGAGTAATATGATATTGTTACACAAGAGAAATTAACACCGAAATTCCAATATACAAAAGTCTTCCTTCAACGATACGTAGATAGAGTGAGAGAGAGAGTTTTACATTAGATTATTTTTTTTCTAATGATGTCTATTCGGATAATATCTTAAGATTTATATAGACAATAACCAGATGCCTTGGGTGGTAAAATACTTCTCTAAGAGACACATCTCTCGGCATCATTTAACTGAATGGACCCATCATAGACGCCCCAATTCGAGTCCATGACCCAAACTAATATCTAACAATTGCTCTTGTTATTCCATTTTTTTTTTGGGCACATTGGAAAATTAAAAATAATTCATATAGACTTCCTAGTAAATGAANTTTTTTTTTTGGGCACATTGGAAAATTAAAAATAATTCATATAGACTTCCTAGTAAATGAAGTGCTAACTAGATCTTCATTAAGAAAATTTCCAATATGAGATGGGGGTTGTTCAAGTTCCACAAGGCCTTCCTGTTGTTGCACTTAAAAGTGCTATTAATCTTTTGGATTTCAGCCACTAACTCTCTCAAAAAAAAATATTCTCCTACTTCATAAATTAAGTTAGGTTTTTAAACATCTTTATTATTTCACTAACATATTTCCGTCGGTAAATGATAGCCTTCCCATTTTAGATAGATTAAACCAATGATCAAAATTTTGTTTCAAAATGTTTGAAACGTTTTCGTTTTTAAGAAAATCGAAACGAATCAATGATGAAGTCGAAATTATAATATTTCGAGGTGTTTCGTAATGTTTCAAGGTATTTTGTAATGTTTAAATACATTTGCACATTGTTTCGGAATGTTTGAAGATATATCAAGATACTTTGATATATTTCGATCAATGTTTTGAAAAAATAATTTTTAAATTTTTTATTTTTTTATCTATTTTTAAAACAGATCGAAATGTCGAAATGTTTCCGAAACACGGAGAAACATTTTCGTTTTTTAGGTGACCGAAACAATACACAAAAATAAAATTTTGATCTTTAGATTAAACATAATTGTCCATACAACTACCAAGCAAAATGTTCTGTCTAGGCCATGAATATTGTCAAAAGAGACACCTTTTTTTGGTCGCTTCTCTCCTTTCCCTCGACTAATGCCTGAAAAAATAGTATAAATTCAACCATATATGTATTTGGTGATAAAAAAAGAACGTTGAGTATAACTTTTAAAGACGATTGATGAAATATGAAATTAAAAATAAACTATTCACTTTGCTTATTCTTTTTTTGTGTCTATATGTCTTTGTTTATAATGAATACTTATTTGTTTGCATGATATAGCTGTATAATAAAATACAAAAATTGAAGACATAAAAACGACTTTTGTTTTTCGATGTTAAGATCGTTTTAAATTTTACTTTAAAGTTAATTTGATGACTAATATTAACTCCCCAAATTTAATANACGACTTTTGTTTTTCGATGTTAAGATCGTTTTAAATTTTACTTTAAAGTTAATTTGATGACTAATATTAACTCCCCAAATTTAATAAAGAAAATAGGTTCTCTAAAAGTGTATTTACAGTGACTTTTCAAATGTATTTTTATAACTTTTGACTTTTCATAATCACTTTAATAATTGTGGCCATTAGATTGTCAGTGCGTTTTAATATTAAATTATCATTGAGTCCTAACATTATCAATCAAATAGTCATAATGCATTAAGTCCTTAAATTATGTCTCAACAACATTAGTGTAAAAAAAAAAAGTAATATTTGGAACAATGTATTTTAATTACTTCCAAATAAGTCAAAAGTAATTTTACCACTTAAATAAGTAAGTAAGTAAAAATTAAAAAAAAAAAATTACTTCTTTAAAATCACTTCTCTACAAAACACTTTACCACCACCACAGCTATTACCACCCATCATCACCCCCACCCCCATAGCCCCCATCACTACCATCATTGCTCACTATTACCCATTATCACAACCAAACACCACTTGTCATCGCCTATCATTGTCGCCACTCACTCCTACCACACTTACCACCACCAACCAACATCACTTGTCATCACCCACCACCGTCGCCACTCACCCCCCCCCCCC
>CAUOFW020000737.1:650406-665761 GCA_963454935.2 Ilex paraguariensis | reverse complement strand
GCAGAAGGTGGTCTGAAGTCTGAACGTTGAATGTTGAACGTCTTCACCAGAAGAAAAAGGAAATGAAGAGGGAGAAGACAACCAGGTGAAGAGGACGAAGAAGAAATGAAGAGGAGGAAGAAGAATAAGAAAAAAAAAAAAAAGAGGAAGACTCACCTAATTGTCTCTGATTGAATTGGCTTGAGCAGTCTGGTAGTCCAGCTGCAGACCTCGCCTCTCACCTTTAACAATCCTTGGACGATGGTTTTATCAGTTCATGGTCTTGTTAAATATAACAAGTGAAACTGTTGATCTTTTCGCCGCTCTGGAAAGGGAAATTAGATGGAATCCAAGGTTCATTGATGGTCAAGCTAATGCTTTGGCTAAATTGGGACCTTTCTGATTGGCCCTAATACAGGGTCAGCAACTATCCAACTTGAGCACTATGAGTCTGGACTCTGGAGAGCAGGGAGGTGAAGGATGTGGTTGTTTGTTTGGTTTCTCCATTATTTTTTATTTTGGTACCTAGCAGTAGGGTTTCCATTCTTGATCTTGATGAATATTTCCACCTTCCAATTTCTAGTAAGTCAACCAAGGCTAATCCGACTTCTTTATTTGGGTGTACTCAAGCTAACTGCTGCTGGTGAGTGTATGTTGGTATTAATATCATAGGTGGAAACTGCCCCCGTCCCAAAAAATCTGTGATGTATTCTTTATTATTTATTCCTAGTACTTTTTTATTAAAAAATTTCTTGAAGCATCTCAGTGGCAGATGCTGACCTGTATAAACATGTTGTATTGGGTATGGGGGATGCAAGTGTTTATTTTGTAACTTGAAACACCTGCTCCCCAACAAAACCCAGATATGCACTCCCTGAAAGGACATGTTGGGAGTCTTTAGTTGGATTAGGTATGCATTTTTATCTAATAAAGTGACAGCAACTTCTAGGGTTCATTTGAAATTTTAGAAATTGCGGTGCTGCAGATCAGTAAATGAAGTATCAGCTAGAGTCGATTCCTTTCTACTGATTTATAAAGGTTGGAGTTGATTTGAACTATGTGTTGTGAACTGTTTCATTGGCATATAGATAGACTTCTCCTGTGTTTAAGTTACAGCATCTTCTGGCGTATTTTAAGAGGAATGTGAAACCCAAAATTTCCGAAACCTCATATGGTATGTTATGGAATAAGGGTTCAGTTTCTTTTTATATTGGACGATAAGGTTTAGCGAGAACCAACTGAATGAACTTATTTGGGAATTTATTGTGGTGGATTGTTCTTTATTTTCTTAGATATATATTGTTAATCTCTACCATCTTCAGTGCCATAAGTTTCTTATAATCATTAATATAATTTCTGCCATTAAAATCAAGCATATATGATGCAGACCTTATTATCCATCATTAGAAAAATGATTCCTGTCTTCATGTTGCCATCAGACAATGCTTCTCCAGCGTGTTCNATATGATGCAGACCTTATTATCCATCATTAGAAAAATGATTCCTGTCTTCATGTTGCCATCAGACAATGCTTCTCCAGCGTGTTCACGCACTTGGTTACACCCTCAATATTTATAAATTTGTTAGATTTGCACATAGAAGCCTTGGGGACAATGAAGATGGCAACACNTCAATATTTATAAATTTGTTAGATTTGCACATAGAAGCCTTGGGGACAATGAAGATGGCAACACTACATGTAAATATTTGGTCTTCAAAATTTGTTTGGTAAATGTTGATGTTTCTATCATGCAGGTATGGCCTTAAAGTTGAATGTGGCATGCCATCTAACTGTCATAAATCAGGGGCACCAGATGCTTGCTTTTTCTTTTCAGACAACCTTGTAGTGATAGACCATTTTTATGACGACATTTATGTGTTATCCTTACATGATGGGAGCACAATGACACCATGGTTGGATGGAGTGGAGCAGAAGCTTCTCAGCCTAAAAGCTTCTGCCTCAGAAGATCTGAAGCCTCAGACTTCAGGACTGGATGCAAATGGTTCAATTAAAGCGGGCTTTGTTGCTGAGAAGTCTAGAGAGCAGTATATCAAAGATGTTGATGAATGTCAGAAATACATAAAAGATGGAGAAAGCTATGAGTTGTGTCTAACAACTCAGACGAGAAAACGAATAGGGGAAATAGATTCTCTGGGACTTTATCTTAATCTTAGAGAAAGGAATCCAGCACCATATGCTGCCTGGATTAATTTTTCCAAGGAGAAACTATCTATCTGTTGTTCTTCGCCCGAGAGGTTCTTAAGATTGGACAGAAATGGGATTTTGGAAGCAAAGCCAATAAAGGGCACCGTGGCTCGTGGTTCAGAATCAGAGGAAGATGAACTTCTCAAACTGCAGTTACAATATAGGTAATGATCAGTTAAATTCTCGATGGGTTTGATCTAAAACTGTCCATGGGTGAATATTGAACTTGGATTGCAGTGTCTGCTTTCAAACATGTGATTGCAAACATTTTCCAGCAATCTCTTGTTGCTAGTGATATGCCAGTGTTTTTTTTATTTTTAGGCCAATGAGATGCATACTTCTAACTTCCTCTACAGTTGTGCCATTTCATTTAATATGTTATTAAGAAACTTACTAGTTAAGACCTTTCACCCTTTTTTTGATGCTCTTGCTTTTGTTTACTTACGGTGACTGAGTTCCATGCTTTTTCAATTTTTCCTTTTTTGTAATTATTTTGTGGACTAAAAAATCCTTTAAACAACAATTTTGCTTGAATTGCCGATCACACTCCATGTTGCTCCTGCTGCCTTGCTAACTCTCTCTCTCTCTCTCTCTCAACAGTGAAAAGGATCAAGCAGAAAATCTGATGATTGTTGACCTTCTAAGGAATGACCTTGGTCGTGTCTGCGAGCCTGGCACAGTTCATGTGCCCCATCTGATGGAAGTGGAATCTTATTCGACGGTTCACACCATGGTGAGTACAATTCGTGGAAAGAAGCGATCAAATGTGAGTGCAGTTGATTGTGTTAGGGCAGCGTTTCCTGGTGGCTCAATGACAGGTGCGCCTAAGCTAAGATCGGTCGAACTTCTTGAATCTCTTGAGAGTTGTTCCAGGGGCATCTATTCTGGCTGCATAGGATTTTTCTCATATAACCAAACATTTGATCTTAACATTGTTATAAGAACAGTCGTCATACATGAGGGCGAAGCTTCCGTAGGAGGAGGAGGGGCCATTGTAGCTCTTTCAAATCCTGAAGATGAGTACAAAGAAATGGTCTTGAAAATGAGAGCCCCTATTAATGCGGTTATTGAATATGAAAATGGGTCAGTATAGGATTGATTTAAGTCATTTGGTCTTCCTCTAAAAGAGCCTCAGTTAATGCTATGGTGGAGTTTAAGAGCAAATTACTACCAAAGGATCAAAAGTCATCTGTTCATTCTGTATAGAAGCGAGAGAGTCAATTGCAGCTCTCTCAAATTTGAAGTTCAGTGGAAATTATGATTATGAAACTTTCATTAAAGGAATATAAAGGGATTTTCCCCAAATTGCAGTGATGTTATAACCTATTCAGTTAGTTTTCTATAAAGTTCTTGATTGCCATTTTTTCGATGTACTGATTTATGAATTCGAATAGATGATATTATGGAATCATTCTTCTACTAAAGGAAGTTATATGCCTTGATCTTTTGAGTATTCTCCTAGAACTGGATGAGAATCTTCTAGTTGAAGAGACACAGTAAGGCCACATTTAAAGCACCTTGTTGGCAATGGAGGCACTATAAAGTTAGGGTATGACAATTGGCACTCTGAAGGACCTTTATTACTTTGATGGTCTCCCAGGGTTATGTATGAGTCTGAATGCCTCAGAAATCCCTGGTTTGTGCTACTATTGAGGACAACGAATGGTGCTAGCTCATTGCTAATTCAAAGGAGTTAACGAAAATTGAAATTTTCATGCCTTCATACCAGCCTCAAAGCTTGAGATGGGATACTTACTGTATGGTTACCCTTTGCAAAAGGAAATTTTTTTGTTTCTTCTGCTTGGGATACTATTAGAAATCATTATCCTGTAGTTGATTGATACCGGTTGTTGTGGTTTAAGAAGGCCGTTCCTAGATGGAGTTTTATGTTGTGGCTGGCCTTTAAGGGAAAACTTAACATTAAGGAGAGGTTCCATATCTACATTAACAATATAGGTACTGATGTACTGTGTGCAGAGCTGATTCAGAAACTCGTGACCATATTTTCTTTCAGTGCTCCTTTTGAAGATTAATTTGCCTGTCTATCTTCACTGCATAATGATATGCTATCACACTGCCAAACTTGTCATGGACTTCTGTGAGAAATTGGGCTCCAGATAAGTGGAAAGGAAAATGCTCATATCATTCCTAGTCTACGACGTCTGCTGCCACTACTATATTTGGAAGGAAAATTTGCAGAATTTTTTGTAACTCTTTTGGAGACATCGGTAAAGTTCAGAAAGGAGCATATGCAGTCATCGGGGGGCAGAATGTCTGCTTTCAAGTTTTCAAATACTCCCGTTAACAGGCTTATTGGTCACATCTGGAACCTTCCTGCTAATTGTTTGACTCCTTGATAGTAGCTGCAAAGTTATGATGATAAGGAGATTGCATTTTAGTCTGGTTACCAACAGCAGGGGCATCTGGCTATGTTGCATTGTCACGCTGTTGAGTTTGCGTTTGTGATACTGTTGTTGCCCTGTTATTCTGATAGTTTGGCTGTGTTTTTCACTGATTGATGATGGAATTTGGATAGATTGTTCATTATAGCAGTCAATACAGCCCTGTTGAGATTACAAACTTGAATGATGGCTCAACGTTGTGATTGATTAACCGCTTATATTCCTGCTGCTTAAGGGTGGCTGTTTTGTGGTATACTGTACAGATGATGGTGATATTGCTGGAACATCATATTTGCTGACGATGAAATGAAGCAAATTGCTTGATTAAAGGATGGTTCAGCCAATGACTCTAATGGTTATCAGTTGATTAGCGGTACTTCAGTTTTTAATCTTCTGCTTTTGCATTCTTTGTTTTTCTTTTCTCCGTTTTTTGTTGTAATACTTCATTTACCCATCAATAACTAAATTTATTTACCCAAAAATGAAATAAAATGTCCATTTTTTTAATTCCTGGTTTTCTTGTACTCTTATCATCATGATATGCATTATTCAACATGATCCTGCAATATCTGTTTGCCAATGACTTCTATGGGACCAAACAAAGAGTCAGGAAGCTGACCTTTCTCTTATATGCAGCTGATCATTTGTACACTCCTATAGAAAAAGCAGTGCCAACTCTGAACCCCNTTTTTTTAATTCCTGGTTTTCTTGTACTCTTATCATCATGATATGCATTATTCAACATGATCCTGCAATATCTGTTTGCCAATGACTTCTATGGGACCAAACAAAGAGTCAGGAAGCTGACCTTTCTCTTATATGCAGCTGATCATTTGTACACTCCTATAGAAAAAGCAGTGCCAACTCTGAACCCCTAAACTAATTTGCTTCGATAAGTTGAAGGTAAAGATCCATCTCTCTCTCTCTCTCTCACACACACACACACACACACAAACAAACATCAGCAATGAAAATTTTTACTATTAGCTGATTAGTGCTGTTTAGGACCCCCAATGGAGCCCAAGGCTCCATGCTCACAGGGTGAACATTCCGGCATTGTATCGCATCCTCTTTGTCGAGTAAATATTGGGTATAACCGTTATATCATGTCAGTATTGTTGACATGGTGTAACCATCCAATAAAAAACAATAAAATAGATGAAATGAGGTCCACTTTCTATTATGGAGGTAGTTATGTATTAAATGACTGGGTGATTATGAGTTTTAATAGGGTTCACTTGTTAATTTGTTTATTTATTAGTGGATGGTTACACTACGTGACATTGTTGATATGGTGTAACGGTTACACCCAATATTTTTTTTCTTTTCGTCCTATCTCCCGACATAATATAAAAAAATACTATTTGAACTTAATCTAAGAACCTAATTCAATATAACAATTGAATTAAACATTGGAGTTTACAACTAATTCAATGACTGCATTGAATTAGGTTTCTTATTAGGTCCCTTATAANGGAGCCCAAGGCTCCATGCTCACAGGGTGAACATTCCGGCATTGTATCGCATCCTCTGTGTCGAGTAAATATTGGGTATAACCGTTATATCATGTCAGTATTGTTGACATGGTGTAACCATCCAATAAAAAAATAATAAAATAGATGAAATGAGGTCCACTTTCTATTATGGAGGTAGTTATGTATTAAATGACCGGGTGATTATGAGTTTTAATAGGGTTCACTTGTTAATTTGTTTATTTATTAGTGGATGGTTACACTACGTGGCATTGTTGATATGGTGTAACGGTTACACCCAATATTTTTTTTCTTGTCGTCCTATCTCCCAACATAATATAAGAAAATACTATTTGGACTTAATCTAAGGACCTAATTCAATATAACAATTGAATTAAACATTGGAGTTTACTACTAATTTAATGACTGCATTGAATTAGGTTACTTATTAGGTCCCTTATACCCCAAACGAGAAGAAGTATTGGCCAACTAAATATATTTTGTAAGTCAATCGAAAGGTCAACTTAGTAAAGTAGCAACACATTCTCTTGTGTGAGTTTTTGGCATATATGATAACCGCATCAGGTCTCTATGATAACCGCATCAGGTCTCTAAGGTGAACAACCTCTGGTCGATGGAACAATGTAAGCAAGGGAAGTNCCCAAACGAGAAGAAGTATTGGCCAACTAAATATATTTTGTAAGTCAATCGAAAGGTCAACTTAGTAAAGTAGCAACACATTCTCTTGTGTGAGTTTTTGGCATATATGATAACCGCATCAGGTCTCTAAGGTGAACAACCTCTGGTCGATGGAACAATGTAAGCAAGGGAAGTTGACAAAATGGATCTGTAACCTCGGGAAAAGGATTGATTTTGAGGGCTGAGCACGAGGATCCTAGTCTCAAACCTGTCGGCTGTCGATGGATTGCTCGAGCTGCTTCAGCGGCGAGAGCGAGTTGCTGCGTGCCGAGGACGGACTGGGAACGGCTCCGCGAGGGTACTTCCGGGCGTCAAACAATCAACTCGGAACTGATACAGACAAGGAAAATCCGAACGTTTAATTAAAACAAAGCATTGTGATGGTCCTTGCGGATGCTCATGCAATGTGATTTATGCCCAGTGTTCTAAATGTCAAAGAAAAGAAATTCAACCAAGCACGAATAAACGGTAGGAGTATCTACGACTCTTTTAAGGTAGTCAAATGTCACATCATCTAATTAGTGACGCGCATGAATAGTTTAACGAAATTCCTACTGTTTGCTTTGTTAATAAATAAATTTTGGTTTTGTTTTTTTANGATTTATGCCCAGTGTTCTAAATGTCAAAGAAAAGAAATTCAACCAAGCACGAATAAACGGTAGGAGTATCTACGACTCTTTTAAGGTAGTCAAATGTCACATCATCTAATTAGTGACGCGCATGAATAGATTAACGAAATTCCTACTGTTTGCTTTGTTAATAAATAAATTTTGGTTTTGTTTTTTTAAAAAAAAAAACTAAATTGCATCAAAATGTGTTAAATGTTGACATGAATTTACTTGATTTGTTTAGTATCCACATATCTTTTAAACCCATTGAGCAACTTAATCTCACTTGGAGTTCGTCTCGATTTTATTAAATTAAAGTCCTTTAAATTGTAAAATAAATTGAATTTGATTGAATTTCTAAGTTTGTTATTATAAAGAAGTCAAACTTGAATTAAGTTCACTCGCATAATTTTAGATCGTAAATAATTTTAAATTAATTATTAAACAACTTTGATTTTAAAAATTAAAATCATATATCTTTGTCCATCATTTTCGGTTAGTTACAATGAATTGAGATCTTTTTCATTAGTTTTTTTATTCAATTTTACTTAATAAATGGGGAACTCATAAATAGTAGGCCTTAATTCGTCACTGTCGGATGATTTATTATTAAAAAGAGGTAAAGTCAAAATATAACAAAAAAGATACAAGATTAAGTTACAATCAAACCGAAGGTTGAAAATTTCACCGGAGAGAAGAGTAATGGTATTAAGATTTAAAAAATTAACATAATAATAATAATGATGTGATAGTGATATTAGGGGTGACAATTTTTAACACAACAAGAAAATACGNTAAGTTACAATCAAACCGAAGGTTGAAAATTTCACCGGAGAGAAGAGTAATGGTATTGAGATTTAAAAAATTAACATAATAATAATAATGATGTGATAGTGATATTAGGGGTGACAATTTTTAACACAACAAGAAAATACAACTTAATATTGATATGATATGAAATTAGAAGATTAGAGTTGACTATTTTTCGACACGAACTCATTACTATGAATAATAAATAGATTAAGTTAACGTCAACCACGAACATTACGAAATTAATATGATTAATACGTTTAAGTAGTATTGTAAAAATAAAATGTCAATTTTTTTTAATTATATTTTATCAAATAGTGACCTAATTTTTGTTAAAAAAAAAATATTTTTATTATTATATTTATTAAGTTATAGGTTCGATTAAGTGATAATGAAATTTTAGATGTAAAATTGAGCGTTAAATTTTTATTCACGATTTATATGAATCAACATAAACATAATACGAAAATAAATAGATCAACACAACGCGACACGATTAATTAAAAGAGTTGAATTAGAATTGATTAATGTTCGATATGAACCTAAAATAACATGACACGAAACGATCCGACACTTTATGATTATTAAGAGTCATAGTAATATGACTTAATTTAGTGACGTAATTTAAAGATTAAGTATAACGGGTGAGTTGTATTTGAGTATGTTTAGAGACTGACGTACTGGGATGTTATGGGAATCCAATGGGGGAAAGGGGGGTTGGTGGGCGGTGTGTAGTGTGGGGTGCAGCTCCTCTGCTGTTAACCAAAAACAGCACAGCCTGCAGTTAATTTATTCGGCGTCGCTTTGACATAGTGTGTNGGTGAGTTGTATTTGAGTATGTTTAGAGACTGACGTACTGGGATGTTATGGGAATCCAATGGGGGAAAGGGGGGTTGGTGGGCGGTGTGTAGTGTGGGGTGCAGCTCCTCTGCTGTTAACCAAAAACAGCACAGCCTGCAGTTAATTTATTCGGCGTCGCTTTGACATAGTTAAAACATTTCCTCTAAACTCTTTTGTCTGAAAAATTTCCACGAGAAACTCATGATAATTTTAAGAGTCAACCTTTTTAGATAATTAGTGTACCCTTTATTTTTAAGCAAAAATCCAGTTGCCATCTAGAAAGAGGATCATACTCATAAAATTGTGGGTTGACTCAAGATTAAGAATTTGATCTAGATTATGAGGGTCATCCGAAAAATAGGAGTTGGATCTAGATGTTGTGGGTCAATGTGATTTTTACTTATATTAAAGGCNAAAGAGGATCATACTCATAAAATTGTGGGTTGACTCAAGATTAAGAATTTGATCTAGGTTATGAGGGTCATCCGAAAAATAGGAGTTGGATCTAGATGTTGTGGGTCAATGTGATTTTTACTTATATTAAAGGCTTTACTATAGGTTNAAAATTGTGGGTTGACTCAAGATTAAGAATTTGATCTAGATTATGAGGGTCATCCGAAAAATAGGAGTTGGATCTAGATGTTGTGGGTCAATGTGATTTTTACTTATATTAAAGGCTTTATGTTATCATGCACAATATTTTGGTTTTCGGCAGTTCCAAGCTTTCTTTTGCTTTAGATATCCCAAAAATTGAATTTGGGTTCTATTTTCGTTTGACTAACTCTCTTTGACACAGTTCTCCGTTTTTCTTTCGAAGTTCTTTAAATATCAACTGCAAATTTTCTCTATAATTGAAGGAGCAGAAGCAATCGAATACAAATACATGCATCACGAGTTTCTCATGGAAATTTTTTGGGCAAAAGAGTTANTTTGCTTTAGATATCCCAAAAATTGAATTTGGGTTCTATTTTCGTTTGACTAACTCTGTTTGACACGGTTCTCCATTTTTCTTTCGAAGTTCTTTAAATATCAACTGCAAATTTTCTGTATAATTGAAGGAGCAGAAGCAATCGAATACAAATACATGCATCACGAGTTTCTCATGGAAATTTTTTGGGCAAAAGAGTTAAGAGATTCTCAGAAATGGAAATTGGCAGGGGGAGAGTGAAATGAAGAGAAAGGGCCCACAGTTACTTTTGGAGGAAATATTTTTACTGTGCCACACTTTGTCAAAACGATGCCATATAAATTAACAGCAGGCTGTGCTGTTTTTGGGTAATAGCAGAGGAGATGCACGAGCAAGCGAGCTTGAAAAGATTATCGTAACAAGATTTTGAAAAATGGGGTATTAATTTACATAAAATATGTTTATTGTAAAGAGGGACAAAGGAGTCGAGATCAATATTTCCATATTTCATATATTCTTTTGTTTGGACTGTATTTTTGTGGTTCAATGTGTAGTTGATTGTGTTGGAAAAGTCTTCAAAATTTTCCAAGAATGTTGGTTGTGTTGTATTTTTTTGTGGATGCTCCATATTCATTACTCAATGAAGTTTGACATGCTCAAACCACCAATATTAAAGTATCAAATCACCATCATTCATTCACATGATGTTCACGCCACCAAATAGCAAAATACTCATACTTCACAAGAGTACATACAAAATACAAATACCAATGCCTCACCAAATTCTAATACATTTTCATAACTGAAAAATAAACTATTACAGTGTAAGTTGAGCATCTTACATCTCTAAATTACATACAAACTTGTTTCATGACTTCAACATTAAAGCGACAAACGAAAAAAACAAACTAAAGAATGATCGTAGTATGCTCGCAAGTAATAGCAAATTTGTTATTCCTTCATTTGCTTCAACACGCTGGAGTCAACTATTCATTTCATCTATCCTCAATGCAATTGCGGCATCTTCACTTGTTCTTGTTTCTCTAAGCTCATTTCACTTGATCCTGTACTTGACAATGCCATTGGGCAACACTACAAAAAATGAGGCAAAAGGTTATTAATCAAATAGAATGAGATAGTTCAATTTTACTCAAAAATGGATCTACTTGATACAATGGTAAAAAACTACAAAAAATTGGATAAACCGAGAGTTGTTATCCCTTGCAAGCAATTGAAATTGGCAAAAAAGTGCAAACAATAAAAAATGGTAAAGTAATGAAATGGTAAAAAAGGGAAAGCTTCATTCAAGCAGTGAATAATTAGGGATAGAATTTGATGATGCACAAATTGGGTTTGTATACTACCTATCAAGTATAAGTAATAAATGCAGTAATTAAAGTAGAGAGAAGACGAGAATTCTAGTGGTTTAGTCAACGTGACTTACGTCCACTTTGAATGACTAAGTTTGCCGAGTATTTTTATTAACTCAAATGTGCAAGGAGAGCAGAGAGCTACAAGCTGCGAAGGAGAGGAGAGAGTTGTACTCAACAAAGTGTGATTTGCCCCCCAAGTGTTTGTGGAGCTTACAATTTATAATCGTCTTTCTAACAGATTTGGACGAGATATTAGTAACCAAGTAGCTAGTTGTTGGATCTGGCGACCTCTTCTCAACGGGCAAGGCGGTTAGGGTGCTTTCCATGAGACTCGGTCAAAGGATGAGGGGAGGGTTGACTCCTTCCAAGGTGGCAAGGATGAGTCTCTTGGATGACCCTTACTCCAAGGTGGCTAGGAGGATAAGGCTTTGGATGACCTTGCTTACTCCCTGTTGATGTAGTAGCTTATTGAGCCTGATGAGCTTGATCCGGTTGACCACATTGGACTGAATTTGCTGGATCTCTTGGAATCGAGCTATAAATTCGAACCGGACTTATAACATGAGTTGGGCCCTTGGGTTTGACCCATCATTTTTTTCCCAATGCCCTATGTCTAATGGAACTTGAAAATGAGGGCATTCGATTAAGTTTGAATTTTTTGACTGACCGACACAACTGAAAAAAACTTCAGGAGGTCAAAACATCTTCTTCTAAGACTTTTTTAGACTTTTTATAACATTAGTCATAGCAAGTTAATACGAGTCTGGTTGGGCTCATCGAGAGTTTTGATTTAATATATAATAAGCTCTGTTTAGAGTTACGGAACAAAGGTTACGATCAAAATAGCGAGCAGACAAATGAGCACACTGTTTTGGGCGAGCATGGGCGAGCAAGAGGCCTTGGGCGCCCCTTTGGGCACTGATTTGGGGAGCTTGGGCGAGCAGGATGACTTGCAAGCTCCCTTGGGTGAGCTCTAGTGAAGTACGTGGCATGGTGGACACCTATGCTTGTACGGATGAAGGCCCTTTGTGGTCGAGCTCTATTGAGGTAGGTGGCATGGTGGGCGCCCATGCTTGGGTGAGCTCTGTTGGACATGCGACTGAGGCTCCGAGTGCATGTATGGGCGATGCGGGGGAGGAGGCCCAGGTGTTAGGTGTTGGCGCTGTTAGCCATAAGCGCTGAAGAGCTGCAGGAATGAGGCAGCAGTGCCGGATGGGCACAAAAAAGTTGATGACATTCAATCTAACGTAGTCCCAGACGACCTGAGTCTCAAAAGTGTGCCTGACAAAAATAATGTTATTCCAACATTAAAATATCTAACATGATTATCTGGAGAGAAAGACAGGTTACTTGCGTGAGAGCAAAGACATAGTTTGAAGATTGCTCGTGAGAGAGCTGCACCTTTGTAGATCGAGCTTTTGGCGACCCGTGATAAAGTTGCTAAACTGGAGATATAGACTGTCTGCTTAAGAGCAGAGCAAAGGCTAAGCTTTTAGCGACCTACTAGAGAGTCACTAAGCTGGATATATAGCTGCCTGCTTGAGAGTAGTGCAGAGGCCAAACTTTTGGCGACTCGTGATAGAGCTGCTCAGTTGGAGATATAGGCTGCCTGCTTGAGAGCAGTGCAAAGACCAAGTTTTTGGTGACCCACGAGAGAGTTGCTAAGCTGGATATATAGGTTGTCTGCTTGAGAGCAGTACAGATGCAGGTCAAGCTTTTGGTGATTCGCGAGATGATTAACCTTNGTGACCCACGAGAGAGCTGCTAAGCTGGATATATAGGTTGTCTGCTTGAGAGCAGTACAGATGCAGGTCAAGCTTTTGGTGATTCGCGAGATGATTCACCTCGCCTGGACTTGTTGATTTTCTCCGTATTCTTATATTTTTGAGCTTTTGTCAATAATTCTGGCATGTTTTTTAGTGGTCGCTTCATTACTGAAAAGAAGAAATTTGATGAGCGGAGGTCTTCCAAAAAGGCGGTCATGGTGACTTTGTCATTAGACTTCTTGATTTGGAGGACCCCCTCGTTAAAATGAGTGAGGTAACTCCTCAGACTCTCGTCTCGATCTTGTTTTATGTTGAGCAGATGGGTGACAGGCTTCTACTGGCGACGTCCACCAATGAACTGTACCATAAAGGATCTGCTCAGTTCAGCGAAGGAGCCTATAGAGGCTGGGGTGAGTTTGGCAAACCATTGTCGCTCTAATCCCTTCAAGGTAGTTGGGAATGCTTTACACATGATTTCGTCGGGGACGTTGTGCAACTGCATTAAGGTCTTGTAGGTTTCGAGGTGATCAAGTGGGTCCCTTATACCGTCGAAAGTTTCTACCGATGGCATTTTAAACTTTTGGGGAAATGGGTAGTTCGCCACATCTGGTATGCAGGGTGTTTCGGTTTGCCGGTTTCGGGTCCTTGTTCCTTCATGACATTAAAGATGTCGCCTAGTTGATTTTGCATTTCCTTGATTCTTAAGTGTTGGGAAGACTTACAATTTATAGTCGTCTTTCTAATAGATTTAAGCGAGATATTAGTAACCAAGTGGCTAGTTGTTGGATCTGGTGACCTCTTCTCAATGGGGGAGGCGGTTACGGTGCTCTCCATAAGATTCAATTAAAGGATGAGAGGAGGGTTGACTCATTCCAAGGCGGCGAGGGTGAGTCTCTTGGATGACCTTTACTCTAAGGTGGCTAGAAGGATAAGGCTTTGGATGACCTTGCTTGCTCCCTGCTGATGTAGTAGCTCCTTGAGCTTATGAGCTTGACCGGGTTGACCACATTGAACTAAATTTGCTGGATCTCTTAGAGTCAGGCTATATATTCGGACCGGGCTTATAACATGAGTTGGACCCTTGGATTTGAGCCATTAGAATTAGTTGTTGCTTCATTATTGTGGAAAAGGGTATTAATTCAATGAAATAATAAAATTCAACTCATTTAATTCTTGCTCATACACATCGATTGAAATCTCTAAAACAAAAACACGCTAAATCAAAATCTAGTGCAAATCGAAGTGAACATAAAATGTGAACTAATATAATAAAAATCAATTCACTAAAAATTATAGAAATAGGGTTTGATCAAACCTGGGTGTTAATGTTTACAAAAAAAATTTGAATCAAAATTATGGAACTTTGTTGGCACCGAGCTGTAAACAGTGACCTAAAGGTATCTTCGGCAACAATTTGGATATGTTCGTTGCTATGGAAGACGAAGGGATGTTCACTGCTGTGGAAGACGAAGGCAACACTAGTTTGATTTTGTGGAGGGAAAAGGTCTGAATTGTTTAATGAAAGAGGGTTGTTTTACTGAAACGACACCGTTCTATTTATGGGGCTGTTTTGTGGGCCCATTTACATAAAATGCCACCATCTCATTTAACACTATGGTGTGTTGTTCGACTTCTAAATGCAGAGGAGCTAGAGCCGTGTAATGTGTTTGGTAAACGTTGGCCTACATAAAGCTATAGCCGCGCCACCTGCCCTCTGTATTTTGTGGTTAAGTAAGCGGCTTCGGATCCTTTGCATTTAGAAGTCTAATAGCACACCATGCTGTTAAATGAGACGGTGGCGTTTTATGTAAATGACCCCACAAAACAGCCCCATAAATAGAACGGTGTCGTTTCAGTAAAACAACCCTCTTTCATTAAACAATTCAGACATTTTTCCTCCACAAAATCAAACCAGTGTTGCCTTCGTCTTCCACAACAACGAACATCCCTTCGTCTTCCAAAGCAACGAACATATCCAAATTGTTGCCGAAGACACCTTTAGGTCACTGTTTACAGCTCGGTGCCAACAAAGTTCCATAATTTTGATTCAAATTTTTTTTTAAACATTAACACCCAGGTTTGATCAAACCTTATTTCTATAATTTTTAGTGAATTGATTTTTATTATATTAGTTCACATTCTCTGTTCACTTTGATTTGCACTAGATTTTGATTTAGCGTGTTTTTGTTTTAGAGATTTCAATCGATGTGTATGAGCAAGAATTAAATGAGTTGAATTTTGTTGTTTCATTGAATTAATACCCTTTTCTACAATAATGAAGCAACAACTAATT
>CAUOFW020000737.1:595546-649246 GCA_963454935.2 Ilex paraguariensis | reverse complement strand
GAAAGAAACTGATATTGGAATTATTGGGATCTGAACTACTAGACTCGAGGGATTGATACAGAGAATTGTTCGAGGGTTGGGGAATTAACACAGTAGAAATATAGTGGTTCATCAGCTCGGGAGCTCGGTTAATCCACTCTTCAATGGAGATTCTTACTCCTTCACTATTTTTTATACCAAAAGGTTTACATAATGTAAGATGTGATACTAGGATTCTCGCCCCTTTGTTAGGGGCGTTGCATAGTATTTACAGGGGTATCCCTTAATCTATGGTATCTGATCCATGATCCTTGTCATCTATCCGAGAAATTCTCCTTGATCTTAGGAGAGGATCTTGGTTGGTTGAAAATTTTGTACCTTGAGTGTTATTTCAAACTGTCTGTCGAGTTCTTTGCAGTAACCAGTTGCTTCCTCACTGCTTCAGCTTATTATCTCGCTTGAGGGGAGCTCTAACTTTGATTTTCTGAGCTCTGCATAGCTCTGACTTTCTGAACTTAGGATACCTGACCTCCGTGTTTGACCTCCGTTCCCGAGCTCCTACTCAGGAATCATTCTGAGTATCATCAGTCTTCCCATTATACTCCAACTCCCCGGCTTTGGAACTTTTTTGCATGAAATTATGTGACAAGATTGTAATGGTAGACAGTGAGGATTGAGAAACAAGTATTGATGAACGTTTAGATGCTAAAAAAATTAAGTTGTGCAACATTTCCTTCCAAGAATGTAATCCCACTGTTAGATGAGTCCTAGTACAGAATTGTCATGACCTATAATGATATTTTTTAACATGCATTTTTTCAACAAAAGCTCAAGAAANCAGCTGTGGAAGGTGGAAGACGAAGGGTTGTTCGCTGCTGTGGAAGACGAAGGTAACGCTAGTTTGATTTTGTGGAGGGAAAAGTCACCGCTCTTTAGGGAAAAGATCTAAATTGTTTAATAGTGGAGGGCTGTTTTGCTGAGTTCCATTTATGGGCTGTTTTGTGGCCATTTACACTTAAAATTATCACCAGTTTCTCATGGAAAATTTTTGGCCAAAAGAGTTCAGAGACTCTCAAAAATGGAGATTGGCAGGGGGAGAGTGAAACGAACAGAAAGGGCCTACAGTTATTTTTGGAGGAAATGTTTTTATTGTGCCACACTTTGTCAAAACGATGCCGAATAAATTAACTGCAGGCTGTGTTGTTTTTGAGTAACAGCAGAGGAGCTGCGCTGCACCCCCTCGCTCACACATTCTCTCTCTCTCTCTCTCATCGGATTTGGAGGTCAGACGATGAACAATGGCGTCGTCTCTGTACACCATATCATTTCTTGGAGCTCCATCTTCTGACGGACCATCTCGTTTCGGATGTTTATAACCTACGAAACTCCGGAAGCTCTCGTGTCCGATTCTTCCACTCGGCGATCACATCCCCATAGATTCGGTGAGCTTTTGATTTGTCCTTTTAATTTTTGTATATTCATCAACTATTAAATGTAGATTATAATATGCTTAGGTCTAGTTTTCAAATTTCTGTTTGATTTTCGATAAAATATAGCAAGAACTGAATTAAGACTGGGTAGAATGAATCATTGTGCACAGTATTGTTGGTAAGTAGTTTTAGATAATTGTCTCTCTCTCTCTCACACACGTGCGTGTGTGTGAATATTGTTTTTGTTTCAGTAGTTTTTTTGTCCATTTTAGAAAAGTAGTTGATGAGAACTAATTTATTAAAATAATCACATAAATATATCAAAGTACATGTTGAAAAACTAACCTTATACTAAATCTAAATTTTATTTCTTTTTCTAGAATTCCTAAAGTTTTGAGGCATTGTCTTTGATGGTGTATTTTAACGTGATGTAATTTTGTGATGATGAGTAAACGAAAGAAACTGATATTGGAATTATTGGGATCTGAACTACTAGACTCGAGGGATTGATACAGAGAATTGTTCGAGGGTTGGGGAATTAACACAGTAGAAATATAGTGGTTCATCAGCTCGGGAGCTCGGTTAATCCACTCTTCAATGGAGATTCTTACTCCTTCACTATTTTTTATACCAAAAGGTTTACATAATGTAAGATGTGATACTAGGATTCTCGCCCCTTTGTTAGGGGCGTTGCATAGTATTTACAGGGGTATCCCTTAATCTATGGTATCTGATCCATGATCCTTGTCATCTATCCGAGAAATTCTCCTTGATCTTAGGAGAGGATCTTGGTTGGTTGAAAATTTTGTACCTTGAGTGTTATTTCAAACTGTCTGTCGAGTTCTTTGCAGTAACCAGTTGCTTCCTCACTGCTTCAGCTTATTATCTCGCTTGAGGGGAGCTCTAACTTTGATTTTCTGAGCTCTGCATAGCTCTGACTTTCTGAACTTAGGATACCTGACCTCCGTGTTTGACCTCCGTTCCCGAGCTCCTACTCAGGAATCATTCTGAGTATCATCAGTCTTCCCATTATACTCCAACTCCCCGGCTTTGGAACTTTTTTGCATGAAATTATGTGACAAGATTGTAATGGTAGACAGTGAGGATTGAGAAACAAGTATTGATGAACGTTTAGATGCTAAAAAAATTAAGTTGTGCAACATTTCCTTCCAAGAATGTAATCCCACTGTTAGATGAGTCCTAGTACAGAATTGTCATGACCTATAATGATATTTTTTAACATGCATTTTTTCAACAAAAGCTCAAGAAAATCGAAATGCCATACAAATTCAATTGGATGAACTGTAATTATTTTCTTTAACATGCAATTTTTCCAACACAAGCTCAAGAAAAACTCCAAACGCAATATAAATTCAATTGGATATCTTCTTTTCCTCTATATTGCGAGAAGAAATATAGATATTAGGAACACCCTATCACTGAGATATTCCATGTAAATTTCTGTTGGTCGTGTATGTAGCTTCAAACTTCAATCTCTTACATTAGACAAATTTGGAATTGCACACAGAACTATAATATAGGAGGGTGCTATGCAAGGCCAAATAAGGAAAATCATACTAAACAAGGATTACGGTGAAAAAGATAAATTCATATTTTTTTCATATATTTATATAAATCAAACTAATCCAGAAAGATCAAATATAAGATATGTAACTCAAATAATNATTTTACATATTAGTCCAACCTTTCTTCAAATATCCATCATCTACTTCTCTAAAAAAGAAAGCAATTCCATCCTCGGTTCCCAGCAGCATTGGTAACACATCTGACCACCCTTTTTATGTTCGGTTGATAATGCCAAACACCAATCATTCATGCAAGCTTCCAACGGCATTCTCAAATATGTGAATTGCCAAAAAGTCCAATTTCAGGTATAAGTAAGTCCGCCCTGATCATTTCTTTTACGTTTATGAACCCTAATAACCATAACAATGAGTCCACTAATAGAACACCACCAAATTCAGACATAAAAACAGATGAAATACAACTCACCTTAAACCTTACACTGTCACTCAATGTTTCTCTATTTGTTTGCTAATGCGTGGAAGAGAAGGCAACAAACCCAAACTGTGTGAAGATGAGGGAGAGAGATGTATTTGAAGTAAAGCAAGAATATGCAGGTTATAAATTGATTCACCTTCCAACTGGTTATAAGTTGCTTCAACTTCCAATCGGTTGCTGATATTTATTCCTACATATTAATTACTAATGATAGAGGAGAAAATAGACATTTGAGGACTTGTCAGGGGTGAAATAGGTAAACATGTAAGCATCCATAAACATATTTATTCATAGAATAAATATTTATTCGTTACACTTGATAATTGAATATTTATTCCTAGAATATGAATGATCTAAGAGTTAAATTAAAAAATAAGATATGATTGTTTTTATATAATTGTTTGAGGATAGAAGAGGAAAATAAAAAATTTTTTTAGTAAGGTACTTTTAGAAGTAGTATAGTATAGATAATAATTTTTGGGCAAATCTCACTTTGCACTCTGGAATATTTAAATTTTTTCACTTTGCACTCTTAAAGATTAGATTTTTCATATTCCACCCTCAATGTATTAAAAGTGTTACAATACTGTTTTTTTGTCAAAAATCACCTTATTGACATTGACGGAATGAGTAACAAAAACTAACAAAATGACTGCATCACAACACTTCTAATAGATTGATGGTGTAATATAAAAAATCTAATCTTTGGGGGTACAAAGTGCAATTCGCCCAATTTTTTTTGTTGTTTATCTTCTCAAGTGTATTATTAATTTTTANAGATGAAATACAACTCACCTTAAACCTTACACTGTCACTCAATGTTTCTCTATTTGTTTGCTAATGCGTGGAAGAGAAGGCAACACACCCAAACTGTGTGAAGATGAGGGAGAGAGATGTATTTGAAGTAAAGCAAGAATATGCAGGTTATAAATTGATTCACCTTCCAACTGGTTATAAGTTGCTTCAACTTCCAATCGGTTGCTGATATTTATTCCTACATATTAATTACTAATGATAGAGGAGAAAATAGACATTTGAGGACTTGTCAGGGGTGAAATAGGTAAACATGTAAGCATCCATAAACATATTTATTCGTTACACTTGATAATTGAATATTTATTCCTAGAATATGAATGATCTAAGAGTTAAATTAAAAAATAAGATATGATTGTTTTTATATAATTGTTTGAGGATAGAAGAGGAAAATAAAAAATTTTTTTAGTAAGGTACTTTTAGAAGTAGTATAGTATAGATAATAATTTTTGGGCAAATCTCACTTTGCACTCTGGAATATTTAAATTTTTTCACTTTGCACTCTTAAAGATTAGATTTTTCATATTCCACCCTCAATGTATTAAAAGTGTTACAATGCTGTTTTTTTTGTCAAAAATCATCTTATTGATATTGACGGAATGAGTAACAAAAACTAACAAAATGACTACATCACAACACTTCTAATAGATTGATGGTGTAATATAAAAAATCTAATCTTTGAGGGTACAAAGTGCAATTCGCCCAATTTTTTTTGTTGTTTATCTTCTCAAGTGTATTATTAATTTTTAACATTCCTAGCTTATGGAGGAAATTATTTTCCAGGATTTGACATCAACACTAGCTACCGATTTGTTAACCTTGAATGTTATGCTCGAATCCCACCTTTTATATGCAAGGCATCAGTAACTCATGTTAAAGATTAACTTGTCTGCATTGGCAAAATTTATCTTCACTTCATTTGATCAATTGACATGATATTTCAAAGCAGGAATATCTTGTAATTTTTAGAATCTTTGAATTACTTTATTTTCGATGTAGGGGTGGTCAGTGGTTTAATTAGACTAATGCCCAACTGAACTACAATATCAACTTTCAATTCTGAATGTTTTAACTAATAGGTGGAAGCATTGAGGATAAGCAAAAAAAACTTTTGCTACGTGTGATGAATCATCTTATACTTGACATTTATCTTGTGAAGCATTAACTTTTATGTAAATTGGGATCTTGCTAAAATTTGGATGGCTCCACACTCTTGCCAACAATTCCCAATTCTGACCCATACTTAAACAGGTTGCTAGACAAGTTGCATCTAACTCTTTTTTATTCTAAAATCTATCTCTTATCATGGATAACAAAAGCATTAAATGATACTTGTATCCAAACTTCAATAAACGGATGAGAAAAACTAGGCTGCAGCTTCAAACTGACATCTTGCAAATTGGACAGACATACAGGCTGTTGCGAGTACATATGGCAACATATGGAGAATCTCATTGTGGTGGTGTTGGTTGTATAATTGATGGATGTCCCCCTCGTCTTCCCCTCTAAGAAGCTGATATGCAAGTAGATCTTGACAGAAAGTGTTGGAGTATAGTCTAGTTTATTAGGGTTTTTTTTTTTTTTTTTTATTATGATTTTATATTTTGCTTAGATTACAAGGATGTTTAGGTCACTTTGTATTATTATTTAACTATATATACGGGACTCTATTCTTAGTTTGAGTATCATTTTTACTTACATATTTCTTAAGTTGGTATTAGAGCCATCAACCCTAATCTTAACTCTAACCCTAGCCCCCGCCAAACATCGACACAGCCACCATCAACCAGCAGCCACTCACAGCCTGTAGCTCCAACAAGCCCACAGCCTGCAACAACCATCCCAATCGCCCGACAGCCTCCGCCGACAAAACAACTCAGTCCACTGACTGCCAAACCAGTCCACTGCCCCAGCAAATCAAACTAACCAGTAAGCACCGTCTACTCCACCTGTGTACCAGACCACTCAAAACAGCCACCCACCGATAGCCCAAAACCAACATACCACCGAAACAACCCACTCCACCGACTGCCCAGTAATCGGCACCTTAACATACCAACCCAACCCAAAACCGACAGCCACAGCAAGCCACACAGCACACAGCACACAACTACGACTATCAGTCCACACAGCAAGCCGATTCCAACACACAACAAGCACCGACAGCCCAAGTGCTGGCCTAGTGACCCATCCCATTGTCAGGTCGCGATTTTCGCTGTAGCTTTGTCCTTCACACTATTCATCATAGTGCTACCAAGTTACTGTATCTAAGACTTTTTTAGGAGAGAGCAGATCATTTTCTCCGTTGATCTGCTTTTGATGCAATAAATCAATTATTTATATTTATTGGATTTCTGGGCACCGTGATCTGATTATTTGAGATTTTTCTAAATTTTCTTTATTTGTCGCTATTGTTCGACTGGAGGTATATTCTTTTCCCTTATTTTGTCTCTGTATTTATCTTAGAGTTTTNGTTTTTTTTTTTTTTTTTTATATGATTTTATATTTTGCTTAGATTACAAAGATGTTTAAGTCACTTTGTATTATTATTTAACTGTATATACGGGACTCTATTCTTAGTTTGAGTATCATTTTTACTTACATATTTCTTAAGTTGGTATTAGAGCCATCAACCCTAATCTTAACTCTAACCCTAGCCCCCGCCAAACATCGACACAGCCACCATCAACCAGCAGCCACTCACAGCCTGTAGCTCCAACAAGCCCACAGCCTGCAACAACCATCCCAATCGCCCGACAGCCTCCGCCGACAAAACAACTCAGTCCACTGACTGCCAAACCAGTCCACTGCCCCAGCAAATCAAACTAACCAGTAAGCACCGTCTACTCCACCTGTGTACCAGACCACTCAAAACAGCCACCCACCGATAGCCCAAAACCAACATACCACCGAAACAACCCACTCCACCGACTGCCCAGTAATCGGCACCTTAACATACCAACCCAACCCAAAACCGACAGCCACAGCAAGCCACACAGCACACAGCACACAACTACGACTATCAGTCCACACAGCAAGCCGATTCCAACACACAACAAGCACCGACAGCCCAAGTGCTGGCCTAGTGACCCATCCCATTGTCAGGTCGCGATTTTCGCTGTAGCTTTGTCCTTCACACTATTCATCATAGTGCTACCAAGTTACTGTATCTAAGACTTTTTTAGGAGAGAGCAGATCATTTTCTCCGTTGATCTGCTTTTGATGCAATAAATCAATTATTTATATTTATTGGATTTCTGGGCACCGTGATCTGATTATTTGAGATTTTTCTAAATTTTCTTTATTTGTCGCTATTGTTCGACTGGAGGTATATTCTTTTCCCTTATTTTGTCTCTGTATTTATCTTAGAGTTTTTTTTTTTATCACAGGTGCTCACGTATTATTATTGTTATGGTTACTACCGAAGGATTTGAGACCTCTATTGTTGAGACCTCTGTTGTTAGTACTTTCACTTGGAATGTATCTCCGGGTTCTCGTCGGTGTGATTATTGCGGCCGACCAGGCCATCTTTGGGCTACTTGCAGGAAGCTCTATCTGGAGCTTAAGCCACTTCCTCGCAACCATACTGTTGCTATTGTTGAGGCACCACCACCTACTGTCGTTGTTCCTCCTGCTGCTCCCATGGTTCAAGCATGGTTCAAAGTCGTGGAATCGGCCATCGACTCAAAGGGTGCTGATACACATCGGTCGCGGCAGTATCGGCCGATACGCTTAAAATGCAAGATAGAAACTCTAAAAAAATTTGAAAAAATTATAGAAAATTCTAAAAATATAGATATCATCATTCATGTATCATATGTCCACAATACATCCAAAAACACATTAAACATAATTAAAATGAAACATAAAATCGTTAGCGAAAATAATTATCATTATCAATGTTCAATGTAGGCATTTAGGAACATATTGAGTCATAATCATTGCCACATTGAACGACGATGAGGCTCAAAATTGTCGTTATTGTCTTTAGGATAATACAAATTAGGATATTGTCCACCATAAGGATAAGAATACAAGTGTGAATACAAATCTGATTGAGTTGGTTAAGTTGATTGTCTAGATGACCTATAATCAAAGTAGTGTGACTGTGGTGGTTGTACTAGTTGATTCCCATGCTGATAGTACCCAAAATCACGATATTCACGGCCACTACTAGCATAAGACTGATCATATCCATAAAAGTTGACATTGCCCGATGTCGTGTTAAAAGTTCCATCATGATTTCTCCTAGAACATGATCATAGTAGCTACCAGTACTAGTACTAGTAGATCTCTCAAGATGCGTAGGGCAATGACCATAATGCCCAACATTATTAGTACTAGTAGACTTCGGAAGCTGCGAGGGGATACCATACCTATATGATCCATGTGCATAGCTAGATTCTATACCACTACTTTGATGATGTCTGTAAGTCATGTATCCTTCATGTGATGTCAATCCCAAACTCTGCATATGATCATCAATATCTTGTCGACCAACTGAATGATGGTGGCGTCTATTGGAATAATCATCACTAATGGAAGAGTTTAAATTCCTCCGTTGTTTCATTGCCCCTGTTCGATATTCATGATCTGTATCCTGTGTGGCATAATAATTGTCTTGCCTCTGTGCCCATGACATGCCACCAGTTAGCTGAGTATCACCACCATCTCCAGTAGTCCCTCCATCACCACTCTTGTTGTCCTCATCATTATCTCCACCATAATTACTAGCATCATCATCATCAATACCACCACCATAAGTATCATCAACATTATCATCATCATCATCATCAGAAGAAGAATCACTAGAACTGACAAAAATTCTCGTTGCCTTTTTACCCTTATTGGTTGGCCTCGTATTTTTTTCAGATCTTCTAGTAGTGGCATAGTTGTTAGATGTTGAAGCTGTATTAGTATCACCTTCATCAACTGCATCTCGTCCACTTCCACTTTCTTCAATGTCACGAATACCTTCATCCAGTCAACCTAAGTTATCAAGTGGTAAAATTGGTTCCTCCTCTTCTCTTATCCACTCATCTAATATGTCTTCATCATTAAAAATGTAGTTCAAATTAATTGGATTATAAAAATTATCATTTTCACGCTGATACGTCAAATTTCTAACTCACAACCGCATATTGTAGTGCACAAAAACTAACTTATGTAGCTTTTTTATTGCTAATTGGCTGCGCAGTTTTGTATGGATCAGCGACTATGTACTCCAATTTCTTTCATACCCAGATGATGAACATATTTGATTTAAGACTTTGATTACAATTTTTGGTAGATGGAGAGCTTCTTCATCATAATTGATCCACCATTCAGCTACAAAAAAAAATGTATAATATTAGTGTTTGTCCATAAGAGTAACAAATGAAACTTTAATAAATACATATAATTTAAATAATAAACCTGGAAGGGAGGCATGTACAGCTTTCCTAGTGAGTGTATTCCCAAACTCGCCATGTTTTCCAGTATCTAATTTGATCTGCAATTTATTGTGTAATGTATTACGTATGCGACAAATATATATACATATTATAATAAATATTATCAAAAATCGTCATACCTCGTTCATTGTCCTTGCTTGTTTATTCAAATTTGGTTCCAATCTTTTAATAAACTCTTTCAAATCAGATCTTATCTCAGGATGGTCGAAAAATTGATTAAAATACTGAAAAATTGGATTTAAGAAATAAGTTGCAAATTTTTTGACAATTTAATGTAAGTTAGTGAAAAATTATAATATTTTATAAGCTAATACACACTGAAAAATTTATATTTTTAAATACTTTTACCTGCTGCATGCAAGTATCTGTGCAATTGAGTCTCTTATCTTTTGTCAATCACGGCCTAGTATTTTCTCCAATTTTTGACTGAATGTTTTATGACTAGTTTAGTCTTGTCTATTGCCTCATAGACAATTGATAAAGTCAATTTTTTGTCTTGATCAATTATCTTTAAGACCCCAACAAGAGGCTCCTTGACAAATTGAACTTCTCTAGCTTTCTTCCAAAATTGGTCAGCTAAAATAAGATTTGAGACTATATCTCTTATTTTTCTCCTCTTCTTGTCTTTGTTGAACTCACACCATGCATCGGTGGTGCACATTCTTTGCAAGTCCGATTCATAACGAATAAGACTTTCAATGGCAATAAATTCAGTGGCAAATCGTGTTATATCTGACCTCACCACTTTAAGGCTGTTGTAGATAAAGGATGTGATCATCTATGGTCTCTTTGATTGCTTTCATATGATCAATATCTTCTTGCATCAAATCGATACAATGGGCTGCACAAAGAGACAAAAATAGATGTTTCCTTTTATCTATTAACATTTTACTAGTTGCTTAAAGCTTGTCTCATTGTCGGTTACTATATGTACTACATTTTCTTCTCCAACTTCATCAACAATTTTATCCATAAGAGAGAAAATATAGTCAGCAGTTTTTGAAATGTTGGTGGTATCAACCGAAGTATGGTAAATCATACTACGGTCACAATAAATCATGAAATTGATAATGAGTGTTTTTGTTCTAGAACTCTACCCATCAAGCATGATTGTGCAACCATACGGAAGCCATTTTACCTTCATCGAGGATATATACATTTCAAGCTCTTGAACCTCCTCCTTCAAATAAGAACTAGTAATTTGATATCTTGTGGGGCCCTTTATTCCTGGGCCTGCATTCGCAATAGTGTCAATCATTGACTAATAGTAAGACCCACTATTAGCTGCATTGAATGGTATTACATTGAAGAGGAAGAACTTTGAAATAGCTTTTTTTCTCTTTTTTCAGGTTCTCACATGAGAACATGTATTTTACTGACTTTTGTTTGGACGAAAACATATACGAATCAATGCCACTTATAGGCACGTTTGCACCTTCTTTTACGCTATAGCTACGTGGTGGTCTGTGCTTTATTCCTGAGCCAGATGGTTGTGATGATCCAGTACCAAAAAAATGACCCTTAGTAGAACGACTGTTTGCATTGATACAAAGTGTCTACGACCTTCTTCTTCCATCCAAACCATTTGACGACTTTCCTTCATTGCATGCCTTAACTATCTTCTTTCAAAATCACCTTCTTCAATTTGATGCTCACCATCATCATCATCTAGGTTGTAACAATTTTCATCTCGTAATGATTGCATAATTCGTTCTTTTTTCTTTTTTATAGAAGCTCTTTCTTTACTTCAATCACTGAGATGTTGTCTCAAGAATTGTGACACTTCTTTTGGTGCACGTGGACATCCTTCCACCTGGCCAGATATATGTGCAATATGCTGCTTCATTCGAGTAATGCCACCATGAACTATTTTTCCACAATAGTTGTACTTTGTAATTCGTTGATCACCACCAACAAGTGTTGCGTGTCTCTAATAAATGTCGTGTTGTTTAAGAGGCATTCTACAATGTCACAAAATTTCAAATCTATATAATAAAGTATAACGATTTTAAATTTTGGAGACAAAAAGCAGCTCAGATTGTTTCGTAACTAAAAAAGTCATCATCCAACGGACTACATTATTTCAAACTGTCTCAAGTTATTGACGTCTCAAATCGTTTTAATCCGACGTACCATATTAACTCTTTTGAAATATTTTTGTTGCTAAAAAATTTATAATTTTTAAAATTGATATTCTAAAATTTAATTTCCCCAAATCTTTTCCTTAAATTAAGCAAATTTCTCTTAAAATTTTTTTCATTCTCATGAAATTATTAGATAGTGTCTGATTCAAGCAAATACTACATCTCTTTGTAAGATAGATAGTATATATTACAGAGAGAAATAGTATATTACGAAAGTATTTTTCTTATCTCTCTCTGGAGAAAAATTATGTCTATATAATAAAGTAAAACGAATTTGAATTTTGGAGACAAAGCGTGGTCAATATCGTTTCGTGACCAAAAAAAACATCATCTAACGGACGACGTTATCCCAAACTGTCTCGAGCTATTGACGTCTCAGATCGTTTTGATCTGACGTACCACATTAACTCTTTTGAAATATTTTTGTTGCTCAAAATTTATAGTTTTCAAAATTGAATTTCCCCAAATCTTTTCCTTAAATCAAGCAAATCTCTTTCCAAAATCTTTTTATTCTCCCGAAAATATCACAAAAATATTAAATAGTGCCTGATTGAAGCAAATATTACATCTCTTTGTAGATAGATAATATATATCACAGAAAGATATAATATATTACAAAAATATTCTTTTATATCTCTCTTTGAAGGAAAATTATGTATTAAATATTAAATAGATAATATACATCATGCAAATATTCATTTGTATCTCTGTCTTTCATTCAAACAATACTACAAACACGAGTCATACAAATTCAATAGTAAATTTTATTTTTTTCATAATCAATAAAAAAAAGTATAACTTGCAAAAAATTTAATTTAATCAAGAAAATATGCTTAATATGTAAAATATACAAGATTAAATTCAAGTTATTGGGCAACTCATATATCAAGAGATATGTTAAAGAAAATATGCTTGATATTTAAAATATACAAGATTAAATTCATATACAAACACGAATCATACAAATTCAATATTTGATAAATAATACAAAGCAATAATATTTACTAAATAATTTAAATCTAAATATCTGAGAAAAATGATACAAAATTACAAGTGAGAGAAATGATATAAAGTTATAATCAATACTATGAACACGAATCATATAAATTCAATATTTAATAAAAAACACGAAGGAACAATCTTTATTAAATAATACAATACTAAATAACGTTTAATTTAAGAAAATATACTAAAAATATAAATAATTGAAAATAATGATATAAAATTAAAAGCATTACTATAAACTCAAATCATACAAATTCAATAGTCAATTTTATTTTTTCCATAATCAATAAAAAAAAGTATAACTTGCAAATAAATTATTTTAACAAATAAAATATGCTTAACATGTAAAATATACAAGAGTAAATACAAATTATTGGGCAACTCAGTTATCAAGAGATATATTAAAAAAAATATTCTTAACATTTAAAATATACAAGATTAAATTCTTATACAAACACAAATTCAATATTTAGTGAATAATACAAAACAACAGTATTTACTAAATAACAGTGTTTTAAAACCCGGCCTGGCAGGTCAACCCAGAAAATTGGTGAATCGGTGCTTGAGCCGGACCGATTCGTTAATTAGATCGGTCCAACAAATGACCCACTTGAAAATCGCTCAAACCGGCTTAAACCGATCACTTTTTAGGAACCCGTAAAAATCGATCTGGTTTCCACAAATCCATTTTCATACTAGAGCTCAAACATAAAGAAACTAAACTTCAAGGCCCAAACATAGCATATTCAAACCAAAATGCTTAGAGGTTGACGTTAAGCCAGCAATTGTTGACCACTAGCTACAAGTGGAGAAGTGAAGCACTTTTATAGGTGCAGATTCCTTAGAACCACTTGTGAATTTTCGATGTAGAATAGGTATTGCACTTAAACTCTCTTTGTTTTTTCTATCAATTTTTCTTTTGGTTTTTTAGGCATCATATTATTACTATTTATACTAAATATTCAATATTTTTTAGTGAATTATTTTATACTCTGTCAAATTATATCAATTATGTAAGCAAATTAATGATTTGAGGATATTTTTTGTCTTTTTATTTCATTTACTATAACATAAAATATGTTATTTTTGTAACTATTATAGTTTTTTAGCATATTTATTATTATTATTATTTATTATTAATTATATGATCGGTTCGACCGATTGACCCCTTAATAGTTAAGGGGTCTTTCGGTTTGATTCATATTCCGATCAAAAACTTTATTTCTTAAAAGGATTTAATCAACCAGTAACCCATTGACCCGGTCCCTTTGTCGGGTTAGTGTCCACGCCGGATTTTAAAACTATGATAAATAATTCAAATCTAAATACCTAAGAAAAATGATACAAAATTACAGGTGAGATAAACAATAAACAATACTATGAACACGAATCATACAAATTCAATATTTAGTGAATAACCTGAAACAACAATATTTACTAAATAATACAATACTAAATAACGTTTAGTTTAAGAAAATATACTAAGAATATAAATAATGAAGAAGAATGATATAAAATTAAAAGCACTACTATAAACTCGAATTATATAAATTCAATAGTCTTTTTTATTTTTTTTCATAAACAATAAAAAAAAGTATAACTTTCAAAAAATCTAATTTAACAAAGAAAATATGCTTAACATGTAAAATATACAAGATTAAATTCAAGTTATTAGGCAATTCAGATATCAAAAGATATATTAAAGAACATATGCTTAACATTTAAAATATACAAGATTAAATTCATATACAAACACGAATCATACAAATTTAATATTTAGTGAACAATACAAAATAACAATATTTACTAAATAATCTAAATTTAAATACCCGAGAAAAATGATACAAAATTACAAACGAGAGAAATGATACAACATTATAAACAATACTATGAACACGAATCATATAAATTCAATATTTAGTGAACAAAATGAAGCAATAATTTTTACTAAATAATCCAATACTAAATAAAGTTTAGTTTAAGAAAATATATTGAGAATATAAATAAGCAAGAAGAATAATATAAAGTTAAAAACACTACTACAAACTCGAATCAAACAAATTCAATAGTCAGATCGTATCTTTTTTTAGTCGGTTGAATTTCTGATAGTTATATTTGGTCATTTGACAACATCTGCAGACTTAGTTTATTTGTGAGAGTATTGTTTTAATTTCATTCTATTAATTATGAATTCTGTTATTATTTAAATAAAGTTGATTATGAATGTTAAAATCGTGGATTTTGAATCAAAAACAGAACATTGAATATCATCAACTGATATATTTTTTTCGATGTTTGAGTTATTATGTTTCAGTAGTTATAATATAATTTTTGTGGCGTAACAATTTAATGTGAAAATATATGTTATGAATGTAGGTTGACGTTATAAAAAATATTAGCGGACTTATTTTGTTCGTCGTTTACTACAATATTGTATTTTACTTTATATTTATGTATGAACAAATATTTGTAACTAATTTACAAGTAACACCGTGCTTTCAGGCACGGACAATTGCTAATAATTGAATAAGTAACATGCAATTGATAGTTTAAATATAGAAATAATGTAATTGTAACATTTAATTTCACATAATTTGAAATAGAACATATATTTTTTATCAAAAAAAAAAATAGAACTTATATCCACTTATTTATTATTATAAAATATCAATGTATCTAATTATTACATTAAAGTTATAATTTTTTGATCATTAAAAAACAATAATTGTAATATTTATTCAATAAATAAGTAATTTAAATATAAAAATAATGTAATTGTTACAATTAATTTTACGTAATTTGAAATATAACATATATTTTTTATCAATAAAAAAATAGAACTTATATCCACTCATTTATTATTATAAAATATTAATGTATCTAATTATTACATTAAAGTTATAATTTTTTGATCATTAAAAACAATAATTGTAATATTTATTCAATAAATAAGTAATTTAAATATAAAAATAATGTAATTGTAACAATTAATTTTACGTAATTTGAAATATAACATATATTTTTTATCAATAAAAAAATAGAACTTATATCCACTCATTTATTATTATAAAATATTAATGTATCTAATTATTACATTAAAGTTATAATTTTTTGATCATTAAAAACAATAATTGTAATATTTATTCAATAAATAAGTAATTTAAATATAAAAATAATGTAATTGTAACAATTAATTTTACGTAATTTGAAATATAACATATATTTTTTATCAATAAAAAAATAGAACTTATATCCACTCATTTATTATTATAAAATATTAATGTGTCTAATTATTACATTAAAATTATAATTTTTTGATCATTAAAAAAANTTATTTTTTTCATAATCAATAAAAAAAAGTATAACTTGCAAAAAATTTAATTTAATCAAGAAAATATGCTTAATATGTAAAATATACAAGATTAAATTCAAGTTATTGGGCAACTCATATATCAAGAGATATGTTAAAGAAAATATGCTTGATATTTAAAATATACAAGATTAAATTCATATACAAACACGAATCATACAAATTCAATATTTGATAAATAATACAAAGCAATAATATTTACTAAATAATTTAAATCTAAATATCTGAGAAAAATGATACAAAATTACAAGTGAGAGAAATGATATAAAGTTATAATCAATACTATGAACACGAATCATATAAATTCAATATTTAATAAAAAACACGAAGGAACAATCTTTATTAAATAATACAATACTAAATAACGTTTAATTTAAGAAAATATACTAAAAATATAAATAATTGAAAATAATGATATAAAATTAAAAGCATTACTATAAACTCAAATCATACAAATTCAATAGTCAATTTTATTTTTTCCATAATCAATAAAAAAAAGTATAACTTGCAAATAAATTATTTTAACAAATAAAATATGCTTAACATGTAAAATATACAAGAGTAAATACAAATTATTGGGCAACTCAGTTATCAAGAGATATATTAAAGAAAATATTCTTAACATTTAAAATATACAAGATTAAATTCTTATACAAACACAAATTCAATATTTAGTGAATAATACAAAACAACAGTATTTACTAAATAACAGTGTTTTAAAACCCGGCCTGGCAGGTCAACCCAGAAAATTGGTGAATCGGTGCTTGAGCCGGACCGATTCGTTAATTAGATCGGTCCAACAAATGACCCACTTGAAAATCGCTCAAACCGGCTTAAACCGATCACTTTTTAGGAACCCGTAAAAATCGATCTGGTTTCCACAAATCCATTTTCATACTAGAGCTCAAACATAAAGAAACTAAACTTCAAGGCCCAAACATAGCATATTCAAACCAAAATGCTTAGAGGTTGACGTTAAGCCAGCAATTGTTGACCACTAGCTACAAGTGGAGAAGTGAAGCACTTTTATAGGTGCAGATTCCTTAGAACCACTTGTGAATTTTCGATGTAGAATAGGTATTGCACTTAAACTCTCTTTGTTTTTTTTATCAATTTTTCTTTTGGTTTTTTAGGCATCATATTATTACTATTTATACTAAATATTCAATATTTTTTAGTGAATTATTTTATACTCTGTCAAATTATATCAATTATGTAAGCAAATTAATGATTTGAGGATATTTTTTGTCTTTTTATTTCATTTACTATAACATAAAATATGTTATTTTTGTAACTATTATAGTTTTTTAGCATATTTATTATTATTATTATTTATTATTAATTATATGATCGGTTCGACCGATTGACCCCTTAATAGTTAAGGGGTCTTTCGGTTTGATTCATATTCCGATCAAAAACTTTATTTCTTAAAAGGATTTAATCAACCAGTAACCCATTGACCCGGTCCCTTTGTCGGGTTAGTGTCCACGCCGGATTTTAAAACTATGATAAATAATTCAAATCTAAATACCTAAGAAAAATGATACAAAATTACAGGTGAGATAAACAATAAACAATACTATGAACACGAATCATACAAATTCAATATTTAGTGAATAACCTGAAACAACAATATTTACTAAATAATACAATACTAAATAACGTTTAGTTTAAGAAAATATACTAAGAATATAAATAATGAAGAAGAATGATATAAAATTAAAAGCACTACTATAAACTCGAATTATATAAATTCAATAGTCTTTTTTTATTTTTTTTCATAAACAATAAAAAAAAGTATAACTTTCAAAAAATCTAATTTAACAAAGAAAATATGCTTAACATGTAAAATATACAAGATTAAATTCAAGTTATTAGGCAATTCAGATATCAAAAGATATATTAAAGAACATATGCTTAACATTTAAAATATACAAGATTAAATTCATATACAAACACGAATCATACAAATTTAATATTTAGTGAACAATACAAAATAACAATATTTACTAAATAATCTAAATTTAAATACCCGAGAAAAATGATACAAAATTACAAACGAGAGAAATGATACAACATTATAAACAATACTATGAACACGAATCATATAAATTCAATATTTAGTGAACAAAATGAAGCAATAATTTTTACTAAATAATCCAATACTAAATAAAGTTTAGTTTAAGAAAATATATTGAGAATATAAATAAGCAAGAAGAATAATATAAAGTTAAAAACACTACTACAAACTCGAATCAAACAAATTCAATAGTCAGATCGTATCTTTTTTTAGTCGGTTGAATTTCTGATAGTTATATTTGGTCATTTGACAACATCTGCAGACTTAGTTTATTTGTGAGAGTATTGTTTTAATTTCATTCTATTAATTATGAATTCTGTTATTATTTAAATAAAGTTGATTATGAATGTTAAAATCGTGGATTTTGAATCAAAAACAGAACATTGAATATCATCAACTGATATATTTTTTTCGATGTTTGAGTTATTATGTTTCAGTAGTTATAATATAATTTTTGTGGCGTAACAATTTAATGTGAAAATATATGTTATGAATGTAGGTTGACGTTATAAAAAATATTAGCGGACTTATTTTGTTCGTCGTTTACTACAATATTGTATTTTACTTTATATTTATGTATGAACAAATATTTGTAACTAATTTACAAGTAACACCGTGCTTTCAGGCACGGACAATTGCTAATAATTGAATAAGTAACATGCAATTGATAGTTTAAATATAGAAATAATGTAATTGTAACATTTAATTTCACATAATTTGAAATAGAACATATATTTTTTATCAAAAAAAAAAATAGAACTTATATCCACTCATTTATTATTATAAAATATTAATGTATCTAATTATTACATTAAAGTTATAATTTTTTGATCATTAAAAACAATAATTGTAATATTTATTCAATAAATAAGTAATTTAAATATAAAAATAATGTAATTGTTACAATTAATTTTACGTAATTTGAAATATAACATATATTTTTTATCAATAAAAAAATAGAACTTATATCCACTCATTTATTATTATAAAATATTAATGTATCTAATTATTACATTAAAGTTATAATTTTTTGATCATTAAAAACAATAATTGTAATATTTATTCAATAAATAAGTAATTTAAATATAAAAATAATGTAATTGTTACAATTAATTTTACGTAATTTGAAATATAACATATATTTTTTATCAATAAAAAAATAGAACTTATATCCACTCATTTATTATTATAAAATATTAATGTATCTAATTATTACATTAAAGTTATAATTTTTTGATCATTAAAAACAATAATTGTAATATTTATTCAATAAATAAGTAATTTAAATATAAAAATAATGTAATTGTAACAATTAATTTTACGTAATTTGAAATATAACATATATTTTTTATCAATAAAAAAATAGAACTTATATCCACTCATTTATTATTATAAAATATTAATGTATCTAATTATTACATTAAAGTTATAATTTTTTGATCATTAAAAACAATAATTGTAATATTTATTCAATAAATAAGTAATTTAAATATAAAAATAATGTAATTGTAACAATTAATTTTACGTAATTTGAAATATAACATATATTTTTTATCAATAAAAAAATAGAACTTATATCCACTCATTTATTATTATAAAATATTAATGTGTCTAATTATTACATTAAAATTATAATTTTTTGATCATTAAAAAAAAATAATTGTAATATTTATTCAATAAATAATGTAATTGTAACATTTGCATCTCTGGAGTAATCGAACCTAATTGCATGTCTGGAGTAATTTAAATGTAATTGTAACTAAAATAATATAAAATAGCCTATTATTTAAATGTAATTTTAATTAAAATAATGTAAAGCCAGTAAGAGTCGAATTAGTGACCTACAACATGATAATCTGCATCTTTACTCAATGGTCATCTAGTTTTAAATTACCTTCAAGATAAATATAAATATTTAAAAAAACTAAGACTCAGTAAAAAAAAAAACGACAAACAGCTTGTAAAGAGTTTTTTTTTCCATACTTACCTCTTCAGACGAAGACTTCTCGTCTTCTCAGTCAGTCACGATGAGAGAGATACAGAGAGGTGCAGACAGAGTAACGGAGACGACCCGTCGACCACAGTCCCTCACCGACAGACGACCCCTGTCCCTCACCGTTAGAGAACCAACACCGAGATCCACTTGGTCCGATCGTCGCACAAAAACAACTGAAGAGTATAGTCACACAAAAACAGAGGAAGAAGATGAAGACCCTATTTCTTTCGATCTCCAGGAATGTTAAATCCTTATATTCTTGTTTTTTATAGTTGAAAAATGGGGGTTTAAATTTCAAGGTTCATGTGATTTCTGCAATTTTCACATGGGTTTCCAGTCTTTTGACTGGTAGTGNTTCCATAATCAATAAAAAAAAGTATAACTTGCAAATAAATTATTTTAACAAATAAAATATGCTTAACATGTAAAATATACAAGAGTAAATACAAATTATTGGGCAACTCAGTTATCAAGAGATATATTAAAAAAAATATTCTTAACATTTAAAATATACAAGATTAAATTCTTATACAAACACAAATTCAATATTTAGTGAATAATACAAAACAACAGTATTTACTAAATAACAGTGTTTTAAAACCCGGCCTGGCAGGTCAACCCAGAAAATTGGTGAATCGGTGCTTGAGCCGGACCGATTCGTTAATTAGATCGGTCCAACAAATGACCCACTTGAAAATCGCTCAAACCGGCTTAAACCGATCACTTTTTAGGAACCCGTAAAAATCGATCTGGTTTCCACAAATCCATTTTCATACTAGAGCTCAAACATAAAGAAACTAAACTTCAAGGCCCAAACATAGCATATTCAAACCAAAATGCTTAGAGGTTGACGTTAAGCCAGCAATTGTTGACCACTAGCTACAAGTGGAGAAGTGAAGCACTTTTATAGGTGCAGATTCCTTAGAACCACTTGTGAATTTTCGATGTAGAATAGGTATTGCACTTAAACTCTCTTTGTTTTTTTTATCAATTTTTCTTTTGGTTTTTTAGGCATCATATTATTACTATTTATACTAAATATTCAATATTTTTTAGTGAATTATTTTATACTCTGTCAAATTATATCAATTATGTAAGCAAATTAATGATTTGAGGATATTTTTTGTCTTTTTATTTCATTTACTATAACATAAAATATGTTATTTTTGTAACTATTATAGTTTTTTAGCATATTTATTATTATTATTATTTATTATTAATTATATGATCGGTTCGACCGATTGACCCCTTAATAGTTAAGGGGTCTTTCGGTTTGATTCATATTCCGATCAAAAACTTTATTTCTTAAAAGGATTTAATCAACCAGTAACCCATTGACCCGGTCCCTTTGTCGGGTTAGTGTCCACGCCGGATTTTAAAACTATGATAAATAATTCAAATCTAAATACCTAAGAAAAATGATACAAAATTACAGGTGAGATAAACAATAAACAATACTATGAACACGAATCATACAAATTCAATATTTAGTGAATAACCTGAAACAACAATATTTACTAAATAATACAATACTAAATAACGTTTAGTTTAAGAAAATATACTAAGAATATAAATAATGAAGAAGAATGATATAAAATTAAAAGCACTACTATAAACTCGAATTATATAAATTCAATAGTCTTTTTTATTTTTTTTCATAAACAATAAAAAAAAGTATAACTTTCAAAAAATCTAATTTAACAAAGAAAATATGCTTAACATGTAAAATATACAAGATTAAATTCAAGTTATTAGGCAATTCAGATATCAAAAGATATATTAAAGAACATATGCTTAACATTTAAAATATACAAGATTAAATTCATATACAAACACGAATCATACAAATTTAATATTTAGTGAACAATACAAAATAACAATATTTACTAAATAATCTAAATTTAAATACCCGAGAAAAATGATACAAAATTACAAACGAGAGAAATGATACAACATTATAAACAATACTATGAACACGAATCATATAAATTCAATATTTAGTGAACAAAATGAAGCAATAATTTTTACTAAATAATCCAATACTAAATAAAGTTTAGTTTAAGAAAATATATTGAGAATATAAATAAGCAAGAAGAATAATATAAAGTTAAAAACACTACTACAAACTCGAATCAAACAAATTCAATAGTCAGATCGTATCTTTTTTTAGTCGGTTGAATTTCTGATAGTTATATTTGGTCATTTGACAACATCTGCAGACTTAGTTTATTTGTGAGAGTATTGTTTTAATTTCATTCTATTAATTATGAATTCTGTTATTATTTAAATAAAGTTGATTATGAATGTTAAAATCGTGGATTTTGAATCAAAAACAGAACATTGAATATCATCAACTGATATATTTTTTTCGATGTTTGAGTTATTATGTTTCAGTAGTTATAATATAATTTTTGTGGCGTAACAATTTAATGTGAAAATATATGTTATGAATGTAGGTTGACGTTATAAAAAATATTAGCGGACTTATTTTGTTCGTCGTTTACTACAATATTGTATTTTACTTTATATTTATGTATGAACAAATATTTGTAACTAATTTACAAGTAACACCGTGCTTTCAGGCACGGACAATTGCTAATAATTGAATAAGTAACATGCAATTGATAGTTTAAATATAGAAATAATGTAATTGTAACATTTAATTTCACATAATTTGAAATAGAACATATATTTTTTATCAAAAAAAAAAATAGAACTTATATCCACTCATTTATTATTATAAAATATTAATGTATCTAATTATTACATTAAAGTTATAATTTTTTGATCATTAAAAACAATAATTGTAATATTTATTCAATAAATAAGTAATTTAAATATAAAAATAATGTAATTGTTACAATTAATTTTACGTAATTTGAAATATAACATATATTTTTTATCAATAAAAAAATAGAACTTATATCCACTCATTTATTATTATAAAATATTAATGTATCTAATTATTACATTAAAGTTATAATTTTTTGATCATTAAAAACAATAATTGTAATATTTATTCAATAAATAAGTAATTTAAATATAAAAATAATGTAATTGTAACAATTAATTTTACGTAATTTGAAATATAACATATATTTTTTATCAATAAAAAAATAGAACTTATATCCACTCATTTATTATTATAAAATATTAATGTATCTAATTATTACATTAAAGTTATAATTTTTTGATCATTAAAAACAATAATTGTAATATTTATTCAATAAATAAGTAATTTAAATATAAAAATAATGTAATTGTAACAATTAATTTTACGTAATTTGAAATATAACATATATTTTTTATCAATAAAAAAATAGAACTTATATCCACTCATTTATTATTATAAAATATTAATGTATCTAATTATTACATTAAAGTTATAATTTTTTGATCATTAAAAACAATAATTGTAATATTTATTCAATAAATAAGTAATTTAAATATAAAAATAATGTAATTGTAACAATTAATTTTACGTAATTTGAAATATAACATATATTTTTTATCAATAAAAAAATAGAACTTATATCCACTCATTTATTATTATAAAATATTAATGTGTCTAATTATTACATTAAAATTATAATTTTTTGATCATTAAAAAAAAATAATTGTAATATTTATTCAATAAATAATGTAATTGTAACATTTGCATCTCTGGAGTAATCGAACCTAATTGCATGTCTGGAGTAATTTAAATGTAATTGTAACTAAAATAATATAAAATAGCCTATTATTTAAATGTAATTTTAATTAAAATAATGTAAAGCCAGTAAGAGTCGAATTAGTGACCTACAACATGATAATCTGCATCTTTACTCAATGGTCATCTAGTTTTAAATTACCTTCAAGATAAATATAAATATTTAAAAAAACTAAGACTCAGTAAAAAAAAAAACGACAAACAGCTTGTAAAGAGTTTTTTTTTCCATACTTACCTCTTCAGACGAAGACTTCTCGTCTTCTCAGTCAGTCACGATGAGAGAGATACAGAGAGGTGCAGACAGAGTAACGGAGACGACCCGTCGACCACAGTCCCTCACCGACAGACGACCCCTGTCCCTCACCGTTAGAGAACCAACACCGAGATCCACTTGGTCCGATCGTCGCACAAAAACAACTGAAGAGTATAGTCACACAAAAACAGAGGAAGAAGATGAAGACCCTATTTCTTTCGATCTCCAGGAATGTTAAATCCTTATATTCTTGTTTTTTATAGTTGAAAAATGGGGGTTTAAATTTCAAGGTTCATGTGATTTCTGCAATTTTCACATGGGTTTCCAGTCTTTTGACTGGTAGTGGGTCCGCTTTATTTCTCATCCCACTTTTTTTTTTTTGGTTTTTTGTTCAATTTTTCCGAAATGATTGAGTGTCTTGGATTTTTGTTCTATAAGTTAGATTTGTGGAGATTTTTTCACGGGCTCTTTCAACTTGGAAAGATTCTGAAACGAATCGTTCGAGTTGAATCGAAGTGTGACCGAGTCCTTTGATTTCAGCTGAGACGAACGATATATCGCCGATAGTAGTTCATTCTGAGATTTCTATGACTCACATACCATTATCGTATCGACAGTGGCTGAGTCGGATAAGACTCAGCCGAGTCGTATCCGACTCGGTCATTGACGATACGATAACAGTACGTGAATCGCAAGAATGACGAATTGAACACATATCGGCAATATCTCGGACAAAATTAAAGGATTCGGTAATAACTCGGTTCAACTCGGCTGATATGAATCATAATCTTTCTGAGTCGAACAAGACACAGTGAAAAAATCCCCCAAACCTGAGATAACAGAACAAAAATTCAAGACCACCTTTGTAAAAGTTTAAAAACACTCAACCATTTTTTTGAAAATTGAACAAAAATTCAAAAAAAAAAAAGGATGGGAAATAAAGCAGACCCACTACCGGTCAAACTCGTATGAAAATTGCATAAATCACATGAACCCTGAAGCAGCAAACCCCTATAAAAACCGAGAATATTAAGGATTCGACATACCTGCAGATCGAACCCTGAAGCATCTTCTTCATTTATTTTTGTGTGACGATATTCTTCGATTCTTTGTTGCAACGATCTTCTTCGGTGAGGGATTGAGAAGTGAGAAGATAAAATCTTCGATGTTGGTTCTCTCTCTGTCGGTGAGGGACCGTGGTCGTCTCTTTGTTTGCACCTCTCTTTCTCTCTCTGTCGTCGTGACTAAGAAGTGAGAAGACGAATGACGAAACGTTCGTCTGATCTGAAGTGGTAAGTAGGATTTTTGTGNTCTTTCGGTTTGATTCATATTCCGATCAAAAACTTTATTTCTTAAAAGGATTTAATCAACCAGTAACCCATTGACCCGGTCCCTTTGTCGGGTTAGTGTCCACGCCGGATTTTAAAACTATGATAAATAATTCAAATCTAAATACCTAAGAAAAATGATACAAAATTACAGGTGAGATAAACAATAAACAATACTATGAACACGAATCATACAAATTCAATATTTAGTGAATAACCTGAAACAACAATATTTACTAAATAATACAATACTAAATAACGTTTAGTTTAAGAAAATATACTAAGAATATAAATAATGAAGAAGAATGATATAAAATTAAAAGCACTACTATAAACTCGAATTATATAAATTCAATAGTCTTTTTTATTTTTTTTCATAAACAATAAAAAAAAGTATAACTTTCAAAAAATCTAATTTAACAAAGAAAATATGCTTAACATGTAAAATATACAAGATTAAATTCAAGTTATTAGGCAATTCAGATATCAAAAGATATATTAAAGAACATATGCTTAACATTTAAAATATACAAGATTAAATTCATATACAAACACGAATCATACAAATTTAATATTTAGTGAACAATACAAAATAACAATATTTACTAAATAATCTAAATTTAAATACCCGAGAAAAATGATACAAAATTACAAACGAGAGAAATGATACAACATTATAAACAATACTATGAACACGAATCATATAAATTCAATATTTAGTGAACAAAATGAAGCAATAATTTTTACTAAATAATCCAATACTAAATAAAGTTTAGTTTAAGAAAATATATTGAGAATATAAATAAGCAAGAAGAATAATATAAAGTTAAAAACACTACTACAAACTCGAATCAAACAAATTCAATAGTCAGATCGTATCTTTTTTTAGTCGGTTGAATTTCTGATAGTTATATTTGGTCATTTGACAACATCTGCAGACTTAGTTTATTTGTGAGAGTATTGTTTTAATTTCATTCTATTAATTATGAATTCTGTTATTATTTAAATAAAGTTGATTATGAATGTTAAAATCGTGGATTTTGAATCAAAAACAGAACATTGAATATCATCAACTGATATATTTTTTTCGATGTTTGAGTTATTATGTTTCAGTAGTTATAATATAATTTTTGTGGCGTAACAATTTAATGTGAAAATATATGTTATGAATGTAGGTTGACGTTATAAAAAATATTAGCGGACTTATTTTGTTCGTCGTTTACTACAATATTGTATTTTACTTTATATTTATGTATGAACAAATATTTGTAACTAATTTACAAGTAACACCGTGCTTTCAGGCACGGACAATTGCTAATAATTGAATAAGTAACATGCAATTGATAGTTTAAATATAGAAATAATGTAATTGTAACATTTAATTTCACATAATTTGAAATAGAACATATATTTTTTATCAAAAAAAAAAATAGAACTTATATCCACTCATTTATTATTATAAAATATTAATGTATCTAATTATTACATTAAAGTTATAATTTTTTGATCATTAAAAACAATAATTGTAATATTTATTCAATAAATAAGTAATTTAAATATAAAAATAATGTAATTGTAACAATTAATTTTACGTAATTTGAAATATAACATATATTTTTTATCAATAAAAAAATAGAACTTATATCCACTCATTTATTATTATAAAATATTAATGTATCTAATTATTACATTAAAGTTATAATTTTTTGATCATTAAAAACAATAATTGTAATATTTATTCAATAAATAAGTAATTTAAATATAAAAATAATGTAATTGTAACAATTAATTTTACGTAATTTGAAATATAACATATATTTTTTATCAATAAAAAAATAGAACTTATATCCACTCATTTATTATTATAAAATATTAATGTATCTAATTATTACATTAAAGTTATAATTTTTTGATCATTAAAAACAATAATTGTAATATTTATTCAATAAATAAGTAATTTAAATATAAAAATAATGTAATTGTAACAATTAATTTTACGTAATTTGAAATATAACATATATTTTTTATCAATAAAAAAATAGAACTTATATCCACTCATTTATTATTATAAAATATTAATGTATCTAATTATTACATTAAAGTTATAATTTTTTGATCATTAAAAACAATAATTGTAATATTTATTCAATAAATAAGTAATTTAAATATAAAAATAATGTAATTGTAACAATTAATTTTACGTAATTTGAAATATAACATATATTTTTTATCAATAAAAAAATAGAACTTATATCCACTCATTTATTATTATAAAATATTAATGTGTCTAATTATTACATTAAAATTATAATTTTTTGATCATTAAAAAAAAATAATTGTAATATTTATTCAATAAATAATGTAATTGTAACATTTGCATCTCTGGAGTAATCGAACCTAATTGCATGTCTGGAGTAATTTAAATGTAATTGTAACTAAAATAATATAAAATAGCCTATTATTTAAATGTAATTTTAATTAAAATAATGTAAAGCCAGTAAGAGTCGAATTAGTGACCTACAACATGATAATCTGCATCTTTACTCAATGGTCATCTAGTTTTAAATTACCTTCAAGATAAATATAAATATTTAAAAAAACTAAGACTCAGTAAAAAAAAAAACGACAAACAGCTTGTAAAGAGTTTTTTTTTCCATACTTACCTCTTCAGACGAAGACTTCTCGTCTTCTCAGTCAGTCACGATGAGAGAGATACAGAGAGGTGCAGACAGAGTAACGGAGACGACCCGTCGACCACAGTCCCTCACCGACAGACGACCCCTGTCCCTCACCGTTAGAGAACCAACACCGAGATCCACTTGGTCCGATCGTCGCACAAAAACAACTGAAGAGTATAGTCACACAAAAACAGAGGAAGAAGATGAAGACCCTATTTCTTTCGATCTCCAGGAATGTTAAATCCTTATATTCTTGTTTTTTATAGTTGAAAAATGGGGGTTTAAATTTCAAGGTTCATGTGATTTCTGCAATTTTCACATGGGTTTCCAGTCTTTTGACTGGTAGTGGGTCCGCTTTATTTCTCATCCCACTTTTTTTTTTTTGGTTTTTTGTTCAATTTTTCCGAAATGATTGAGTGTCTTGGATTTTTGTTCTATAAGTTAGATTTGTGGAGATTTTTTCACGGGCTCTTTCAACTTGGAAAGATTCTGAAACGAATCGTTCGAGTTGAATCGAAGTGTGACCGAGTCCTTTGATTTCAGCTGAGACGAACGATATATCGCCGATAGTAGTTCATTCTGAGATTTCTATGACTCACATACCATTATCGTATCGACAGTGGCTGAGTCGGATAAGACTCAGCCGAGTCGTATCCGACTCGGTCATTGACGATACGATAACAGTACGTGAATCGCAAGAATGACGAATTGAACACATATCGGCAATATCTCGGACAAAATTAAAGGATTCGGTAATAACTCGGTTCAACTCGGCTGATATGAATCATAATCTTTCTGAGTCGAACAAGACACAGTGAAAAAATCCCCCAAACCTGAGATAACAGAACAAAAATTCAAGACCACCTTTGTAAAAGTTTAAAAACACTCAACCATTTTTTTGAAAATTGAACAAAAATTCAAAAAAAAAAAAAGATGGGAAATAAAGCAGACCCACTACCGGTCAAACTCGTATGAAAATTGCATAAATCACATGAACCCTGAAGCAGCAAACCCCTATAAAAACCGAGAATATTAAGGATTCGACATACCTGCAGATCGAACCCTGAAGCATCTTCTTCATTTATTTTTGTGTGACGATATTCTTCGATTCTTTGTTGCAACGATCTTCTTCGGTGAGGGATTGAGAAGTGAGAAGATAAAATCTTCGATGTTGGTTCTCTCTCTGTCGGTGAGGGACCGTGGTCGTCTCTTTGTTTGCACCTCTCTTTCTCTCTCTGTCGTCGTGACTAAGAAGTGAGAAGACGAATGACGAAACGTTCGTCTGATCTGAAGTGGTAAGTAGGATTTTTGTGTTTGATCTGATCTAAAAAAAAAACTCTTTAAAAGCTATGTCAAATTTTTTTTTTTTACTGAGTGTTTATATATTTGTATTTGTCATTAAAGGTAACATAAAAGTAGTAGGTCAATTGGATAGAGTTGCAAATTATCATGCTACAGGTAATTGGTTCGACTCTTCCAAGGTTTCAACATGTTTTTTTACATTATTTTAGGTACAATTACATTTAATTACTCTAGAGAGGCAGAGGCAGAGGCAGTTGGGTTCGATTCTCCCAGATAAGCAAATGTTACAATTACATTATTGTTATATTTAAATTACTTATTTATTGAATAAATATTACAAGTATTATTTTTTAATGATCAAAAAAATTATATNAAGTATAACTTTCAAAAAATCTAATTTAACAAAGAAAATATGCTTAACATGTAAAATATACAAGATTAAATTCAAGTTATTAGGCAATTCAGATATCAAANTAATAATTAGATACATTAATATTTTATAATAATAAATAAATGGATATAAGTTCTATTATTTTATTTTTTNATTAAATTCAAGTTATTAGGCAATTCAGATATCAAAAGATATATTAAAGAACATATGCTTAACATTTAAAATATACAAGATTAAATTCATATACAAACACGAATCATACAAATTTAATATTTAGTGAACAATACAAAATAACAATATTTACTAAATAATCTAAATTTAAATACCCGAGAAAAATGATACAAAATTACAAACGAGAGAAATGATACAACATTATAAACAATACTATGAACACGAATCATATAAATTCAATATTTAGTGAACAAAATGAAGCAATAATTTTTACTAAATAATCCAATACTAAATAAAGTTTAGTTTAAGAAAATATATTGAGAATATAAATAAGCAAGAAGAATAATATAAAGTTAAAAACACTACTACAAACTCGAATCAAACAAATTCAATAGTCAGATCGTATCTTTTTTTAGTCGGTTGAATTTCTGATAGTTATATTTGGTCATTTGACAACATCTGCAGACTTAGTTTATTTGTGAGAGTATTGTTTTAATTTCATTCTATTAATTATGAATTCTGTTATTATTTAAATAAAGTTGATTATGAATGTTAAAATCGTGGATTTTGAATCAAAAACAGAACATTGAATATCATCAACTGATATATTTTTTTCGATGTTTGAGTTATTATGTTTCAGTAGTTATAATATAATTTTTGTGGCGTAACAATTTAATGTGAAAATATATGTTATGAATGTAGGTTGACGTTATAAAAAATATTAGCGGACTTATTTTGTTCGTCGTTTACTACAATATTGTATTTTACTTTATATTTATGTATGAACAAATATTTGTAACTAATTTACAAGTAACACCGTGCTTTCAGGCACGGACAATTGCTAATAATTGAATAAGTAACATGCAATTGATAGTTTAAATATAGAAATAATGTAATTGTAACATTTAATTTCACATAATTTGAAATAGAACATATATTTTTTATCAAAAAAAAAAATAGAACTTATATCCACTCATTTATTATTATAAAATATTAATGTATCTAATTATTACATTAAAGTTATAATTTTTTGATCATTAAAAACAATAATTGTAATATTTATTCAATAAATAAGTAATTTAAATATAAAAATAATGTAATTGTAACAATTAATTTTACGTAATTTGAAATATAACATATATTTTTTATCAAAAAAAAAATAGAACTTATATCCACTCATTTATTATTATAAAATATTAATGTATCTAATTATTACATTAAAGTTATAATTTTTTGATCATTAAAAACAATAATTGTAATATTTATTCAATAAATAAGTAATTTAAATATAAAAATAATGTAATTGTAACAATTAATTTTACGTAATTTGAAATATAACATATATTTTTTATCAATAAAAAAATAGAACTTATATCCACTCATTTATTATTATAAAATATTAATGTATCTAATTATTACATTAAAGTTATAATTTTTTGATCATTAAAAACAATAATTGTAATATTTATTCAATAAATAAGTAATTTAAATATAAAAATAATGTAATTGTAACAATTAATTTTACGTAATTTGAAATATAACATATATTTTTTATCAATAAAAAAATAGAACTTATATCCACTCATTTATTATTATAAAATATTAATGTATCTAATTATTACATTAAAGTTATAATTTTTTGATCATTAAAAACAATAATTGTAATATTTATTCAATAAATAAGTAATTTAAATATAAAAATAATGTAATTGTAACAATTAATTTTACGTAATTTGAAATATAACATATATTTTTTATCAATAAAAAAATAGAACTTATATCCACTCATTTATTATTATAAAATATTAATGTGTCTAATTATTACATTAAAATTATAATTTTTTGATCATTAAAAAAAAATAATTGTAATATTTATTCAATAAATAATGTAATTGTAACATTTGCATCTCTGGAGTAATCGAACCTAATTGCATGTCTGGAGTAATTTAAATGTAATTGTAACTAAAATAATATAAAATAGCCTATTATTTAAATGTAATTTTAATTAAAATAATGTAAAGCCAGTAAGAGTCGAATTAGTGACCTACAACATGATAATCTGCATCTTTACTCAATGGTCATCTAGTTTTAAATTACCTTCAAGATAAATATAAATATTTAAAAAAACTAAGACTCAGTAAAAAAAAAAACGACAAACAGCTTGTAAAGAGTTTTTTTTTCCATACTTACCTCTTCAGACGAAGACTTCTCGTCTTCTCAGTCAGTCACGATGAGAGAGATACAGAGAGGTGCAGACAGAGTAACGGAGACGACCCGTCGACCACAGTCCCTCACCGACAGACGACCCCTGTCCCTCACCGTTAGAGAACCAACACCGAGATCCACTTGGTCCGATCGTCGCACAAAAACAACTGAAGAGTATAGTCACACAAAAACAGAGGAAGAAGATGAAGACCCTATTTCTTTCGATCTCCAGGAATGTTAAATCCTTATATTCTTGTTTTTTATAGTTGAAAAATGGGGGTTTAAATTTCAAGGTTCATGTGATTTCTGCAATTTTCACATGGGTTTCCAGTCTTTTGACTGGTAGTGGGTCCGCTTTATTTCTCATCCCACTTTTTTTTTTTGGTTTTTTGTTCAATTTTTTCGAAATGATTGAGTGTCTTGGATTTTTGTTCTATAAGTTAGATTTGTGGAGATTTTTTCACGGGCTCTTTCAACTTGGAAAGATTCTGAAACGAATCGTTCGAGTTGAATCGAAGTGTGACCGAGTCCTTTGATTTCAGCTGAGACGAACGATATATCGCCGATAGTAGTTCATTCTGAGATTTCTATGACTCACATACCATTATCGTATCGACAGTGGCTGAGTCGGATAAGACTCAGCCGAGTCGTATCCGACTCGGTCATTGACGATACGATAACAGTACGTGAATCGCAAGAATGACGAATTGAACACATATCGGCAATATCTCGGACAAAATTAAAGGATTCGGTAATAACTCGGTTCAACTCGGCTGATATGAATCATAATCTTTCTGAGTCGAACAAGACACAGTGAAAAAATCCCCCAAACCTGAGATAACAGAACAAAAATTCAAGACCACCTTTGTAAAAGTTTAAAAACACTCAACCATTTTTTTGAAAATTGAACAAAAATTCAAAAAAAAAAAAAGATGGGAAATAAAGCAGACCCACTACCGGTCAAACTCGTATGAAAATTGCATAAATCACATGAACCCTGAAGCAGCAAACCCCTATAAAAACCGAGAATATTAAGGATTCGACATACCTGCAGATCGAACCCTGAAGCATCTTCTTCATTTATTTTTGTGTGACGATATTCTTCGATTCTTTGTTGCAACGATCTTCTTCGGTGAGGGATTGAGAAGTGAGAAGATAAAATCTTCGATGTTGGTTCTCTCTCTGTCGGTGAGGGACCGTGGTCGTCTCTTTGTTTGCACCTCTCTTTCTCTCTCTGTCGTCGTGACTAAGAAGTGAGAAGACGAATGACGAAACGTTCGTCTGATCTGAAGTGGTAAGTAGGATTTTTGTGTTTGATCTGATCTAAAAAAAAAACTCTTTAAAAGCTATGTCAAATTTTTTTTTTTTACTGAGTGTTTATATATTTGTATTTGTCATTAAAGGTAACATAAAAGTAGTAGGTCAATTGGATAGAGTTGCAAATTATCATGCTACAGGTAATTGGTTCGACTCTTCCAAGGTTTCAACATGTTTTTTTACATTATTTTAGGTACAATTACATTTAATTACTCTAGAGAGGCAGAGGCAGAGGCAGTTGAGTTCGATTCTCCCAGATAAGCAAATGTTACAATTACATTATTGTTATATTTAAATTACTTATTTATTGAATAAATATTACAAGTATTATTTTTTAATGATCAAAAAAATTATATCTTTAATGTAATAATTAGATACATTAATATTTTATAATAATAAATAAATGGATATAAGTTCTATTATTTTATTTTTTTTGATAAAAAATATATGTTCTATTTCAAATTATGTAAAATTAAATGTTACAATTACAATAATGACAATTTTAAGCCTTATCATCGTTCAATGTGGCAATAATTATGGATCAATATGTTCCTAAATGCCTATGTTGAACTTTGATAATGAAAATTATTTTCAGTAGCGAGTTTATGTTTCATTTTAATTATATTTAATGTGTTTTTGGATGTATTATGAACATATGATGCATAAATGATGATGTTTATATTTTTAAAAATTTTTATAATTTTTTCAAATTTTTTTAGAGCTTCTATCTTGCGTTTTGAGCGTATCAGCCGATACTGCGCCGCGACACTGCGACACCGCGATCGATGTGTATCAGCACCCTCCGAGTCGATGACCGATACTGCGACTTCGAACCATGGCTCCTCCTTGGCAAAGTGATATGGATTCTATCATTTTTCGATTGGATATATTTCTGTTCGCCTTGACTTTTCAGGGTCCGACTATTGTTACTACCACCACTACAGGTATATCTCGTGCCCTTCGTTCTTGCTCCAGTTCGTCCCTTTGGATGCTGGAGTCGGGTGTGAATGGTCATATGATAGGTGAGACCCATCATTTCACCACTTTTGATGAGCAGTCACATACACAGGTTCAGTTAACAAATGAGACACATGCCCTTATTGTTAGTAGGGGTACAGTCTGCCTCACAGATGTCTTTACATTACATTCGGTTTTTCATGTGCCAAAATTGGCCATGAATCTATTATTCGTACATCAGTTAGATAGATATTTTCACAGTGTGGTTGTGTTTTTATCTGATTCGTGTTATTTGTAGAACTTGAGTACCAAGAGGACTATTATCATGGGATATGAGAGAGAGATGAATTGNAATATTGTATTTTACTTTATATTTATGTATGAACAAATATTTGTAACTAATTTACAAGTAACACCGTGCTTTCAGGCACGGACAATTGCTAATAATTGAATAAGTAACATGCAATTGATAGTTTAAATATAGAAATAATGTAATTGTAACATTTAATTTCACATAATTTGAAATAGAACATATATTNTCTAGGCGATCCACCTCCAATTTCACCAGTTCCTCCACCTCCATCACCTGCACCTACACCTGCTTTGTCTTTATCTGTTTCTAGCTTGTATGCTAGTATTTTGCCTAGTACTTGTCATTATGATTTTTCATCACAAACTGTTCAGTTGTGGCATATACGTTTTGGGCATACAAATTTTAAATATTTATGTATGTTATTTCCTGTTTTAAGCAATGCTTGTGTTGGTGGTAAACTTGATTGTGTTATATGTTCCCTGTCTAAACATGTTCGGACTAGTTATATTCCTCGCATGCATACGCTCTGATATTTGGGGACCCTCTCCTGTTACTGTTCTGTCAGGTGTTCGATACTATGTGACATTTATAGATGACCAAACCTGTTGTACTTGGGTCTACCTTTTGCATAGGAAGTCTAATGTACTCCCTGTCATTACTCAGTTTCTCTAGATGATTAAGACACAATTCGATGTCATTGTTTGTGTTCTTCGTTCGGATAATGCCAAAGAATATGTGTTCGATGCCTTAGTGTCTCATCTTTCCTCTCAGGGTATCATTCAGCAACTGACTTGTTGATATACTCCTGAGCAAAATGAAGTTGTTGAAAGGAAAAATATGAGTCTAATAAGGATGGTACGTTGTATGCTTAGAGGTATGGGGGTACCAAAATCTTATTGACATTTTGCTGTTTTGACTTCTACATTTCTGTGTAATCGTACACCGAGTCGTGTTCTTCAGTATAGGGCTCTCTTACATGTCTTATTCTCTGAGCAAACACTTTTTTCGATCCTCCCTCGTGTTTTTGGCTGCACATGTTTTATTCAGGATCGGTCTCCTACTCGTCATAAGGTTGATGATAAAGCGATTCGTTGTGTCTTTGTTGACTACTGTCATTAGTCTAAGAGGTATTTGTGTTATGATCTTGTCAGGTGTCGTATGTATCACAATCTAGATGTTACCTTTCTTGAGTACATTCCTTATTTTTCTTCTAGTCCTGTGTTTGCCCCTCTAATTGATGATACTCCATTTGATTTTCTGTTATCACAAGAGTCAGAGCCATTGATCACTATCAGTATATCACTATAGAGTCATCAATCTCTTCTCCACTAGAGCCATTCTTCCCTGTCAATACAGACTCACCAGTCTCTCTTCTTTTGCAGGTTTATGTTTATCGCCCTCGCTCTCATCCCCCTGCTGATGTCCCCTCTACCTCAGGCGATACAGGTAATACTTCTCAATTCGTTGAGCATATTGATGCACCTATTGTTAGTACTGATGAGATTGCAGGTACTGAGCCAGTTACTTTCTCTAATGAGACATTATCAGTGGAGGATGATGATTTAGGGCGTCGTTATCCGTAGCGTGATCGCCGTCTAGTTGTTCGTTATAGTTGGACCGCCAGAACTTTATATCCGATATCTGCTTATGTTTCTTATGGTAATTTTTCTCTTACATTTCGAGCTTATAGTATGGTCTTAGTAGATACGCTGGTTCCTCGCTCTGTTTCAGAGGCTATGCGGGAGCCTTAATGGGTTCTTGTCACGCAGACGGAGATGGACGCTCTTCAGCATAATCATACATCGAATCTTGTCGCTTTACCTTCAGGGGTGAAACTTGTTGGTTGTTGCTGAGTTTACACCCTGAAATTTCTTGTGGATGGTACTATTGATCGTCACAAGACTAGGCTTGTGGCGAAGAGCTTTACTCAGATACCAAGTCGTGATTTTGGTGCTACCTTTGTCCCCGTGGCAAAATTGACTATTGTTCGATTGATTATTTATGACTGCGGAGTACCCTTAGCCTATTTATCAATTGGATGTGAAAAATATATTTCTTCACGATAATTTGGAAGAGATTATTTATATGGATGCACCGTCGGATTTTCGTGGTGAGTGGGAGTATGTTAGAAAAGTATGTCGACTGCGTAAGTCTCTCTATGGACTGAAACAATCACCACAAGCCTGATTCTCTTGCTTTAGTGGTGTAGTTGTACATTTAGGGGTTCACCAGATGTCATTCTAATCATACCTGCTTCATTCGACGGAATACTTCTGGACAGCGTGTCATCTTTTTGGTATATCGTATACGTTGATGATATTATTATTACTAGAGACGATGTTTCTGGGACTGTACAGGTCAAGGTAGACCTTGGGAAGGCTTTCGATGTGAAGGACCTTGAATTTTTGTGATACTTTCTTGGGATTGAAGTTGCTCGTAGTAGTAGGTGTATTGTTCTTTTTCAGAGAAAATATGTTCTAGATCTTCTCTCAGATACTAGGACGCTGGGGTGCAAATCGGCATCATCACCCATAATTCCAAACCTGAAGCTTACTGCTGAAGGTGAGGAGTTGAGAGATCCGACTGTCTATCAGAGGTTGGTAGGTAGACTTATCTACCTAGCCAACCCTAGGTCAGACATTTCATTCGTTGTCAGGCGAGTTAGTCAGTTCATGCACAGGCTGTGTCACCTCATCTTGATGCAGTTAATCATATTCTTCGGTACCTCAAGTCTTGTCTTGGACTTGGATTGTTCTATGCATCAGGATCTCAGACTGGTTTTCTAACCTGTTATTCAGATTCAAATTATGGGGGAGCATGCGACGGTCGATCTATTACGGGCTTCTGTGCTTTTTGAGGGACTCATTGTATCTCTTAGAAGAGCAAAAAATAGGCAGTTGTCTCTCGTTTGTCAGCAAAGGCAGAGTATCGGGTACTAACACTTGGCACATGTGAGATTATCTGACTACAATCGATTCTTGGCGAGTTGAGATTTCTAGTGACTTTTTCATCTACATTATATTATGATAATCGATTTGTTATTCAGCTCGCTTTTGACTCTGTATTACACAAAAGGATGAAGCATATAGAGATCGATGTTCACTTTTTTTGAGAGAAGATTCGTTGTGGTATTGTCACTCCATTGTTTGTGGGGACCAGTGATCAGGTTGCAGATATTTTTACCAAACCTGTCACTCTATCCATTCTCCAAGACTCTGTTGTCAAGATTGACTTAGTTGATATTTTTGCGCCTAACTTGAGGGAGAGTGTTGGAGTATAGTCGAGTTTATTAGGGTTTCCTTTCCTTTTTTTACTCTTACTATGACTTTATATTTTACCTAGACCATAAGGATGTTTAGGTCACTTTGTATTATTATTTGACTATATATACGGGACTCTATTCTTAGTTTGAGTATCCTTTTGACTTACATCTATCTCAAGTGAAGGTATATTCATACTTGGTATTTGAGTGCTCATTTGAGAAGTCACATTGAATTTTGTTCAAGGAAGTCTGTCTATGCTTCCTGGAAAGATGTTTCTTGAAATTGTTATTGACGTTTTGAATCAAGTGGTTGGGAGCACAATCTGCCAATTTATCTCTCTCTCTCACACACACACACATNTTGACGTTTTGAATCAAGTGGTTGGGAGCACAATCTGCCAATTTATCTCTCTCTCTCTCACACACANTGAATTTTGTTCAAGGAAGTCTGTCTATGCTTCCTGGAAAGATGTTTCTTGAAATTGTTATTGACGTTTTGAATCAAGTGGTTGGGAGCACAATCTGCCAATTTATCTCTCTCTCTCACACACACACACATTGGGTATAATTCTTTGCAAATAAAAGATTATGCCATATTTACACGTCGAGCTCTAATATCTTCTTATGCAAAAGAATGTTGATGGAGTTACAACAAAAGTTGTTGTATCCAGGAGGCTAGGCCAGAGCCGAATTACTACGCCTAGAGGCTAGAAAAGAGACCGACACATGCAAAATATATTCAGGCGTTGCTGAAGGTCAGATCCATTTTATTATTTCCCTCAGCATTTTTTCTTTTTTTTTTGCAGTGTTTTCAAGACTAAAAAACTGGTGCTTGATGCTCTTCTTGAAATGGACTGATGCTTGGTGCATTAACCGTAGGGGGGACTACTGGATCTCCAATCATGATAAAAGTACCCAACACTGATCAGAGAGGACACATGAGTATCTAATATTCCGTTTTCATATGATGTTTTGGCTTTGAAGGGGAAGTCTTAAACTAGGGAAAATCATTGATTTGGAAGGGATAACCTATTGATTCTTCTTGGACATTCTATTAGCATGCGGTGTGTGCACCAATTAGACCGACTTTTTATGGTCGGGAACCTCTTGGAGATGGCTTCATTTCATGATGTTAGGGGTTGGAACTTTGATTTACATAGTCGGTGAAATGTAAATGTGGCTTACATGAGATTTGCAAGTGTTCTTGTACTTTGAGGCAGAAGTAACTTCAATCTAGAGAGTTAGGCAAGAAATGAATTGATCGGGGTGTATATCGGCGAAACTATTAATTTTGATCATGGCTTATATTACTTGGTCATCTTAATACTGCATGTAGGAATCAGGTACTGGTCATCCGAACCACAACCCAAATGCCATTATTTTTGGGCATAAACCTTCTATAGCACAAGTGTTTTCCTGTAAGGTTACTGTCTGTGTTATTGCATTTCTCAGGATTACAGTGAAATTTAACTAGCTTACAGGCCTTCTCATGCAGATGCCACTTACAACTTTAAATATGGTGTGAGATCAATACAGATAACATCTAGGAAAGACTGAAACTGTATTGATTCTGGATCCATCTGAATTCTAACCAAGTGTTGGTTATGTCTTGCTGTCGACCAAAATGCAGGGGGGGTGGGAGATCTTCTGCTAGAGAAACCATAGGAAGAGTTGCAGCCAGAGGTGTAGCTAAGAAAATTCTCAAGCAATTTTCAGGAACTGAGGTGTGTTATTTGGCTGTGGGATGGTGGGTCGATCAGTATTCTTAAATGTCATTGTGAGGATGTTGCATGCACATGTATAGACAAGCAAGCTATCCCTTCACATGTAAATTCATTCATACATACATAAAATGTTGCTTCAATGTGGATGTGGCTGTGCCTTTTCGACTGTTATGTTATATATGTGGAAATGTTTTTAGATGGGTTTGCATAATCACTTATTAGGAATTGTGAATATTCCTCTTTTCTGAAGTTGGACAGCATCATGTGGAATGTAGCATGATGAATGATCCTTTTTCATTGTTTACGCAGCTTAGCAGCTATGTTATTTGTCTTCACCTATCTTTGGGCTGGATACTTTATCCACCTTACATATAGGATTTGTAACCTTCATTTCTTATTATTTTTAATAAAATTGAATGTTTCCTATAAAAAAAAAATTTAACTTACTGATAATAGTGGTTATTTGGATCTCCAAGTTGGATAAATAATTAGATGAGAGCCCAAGTTTTAGCTGGACTTCTCTTACAAAATAAATAAATGACTAAGCCAAAAGCCTCAAGTTTTGCATGAACGACTGTGTTGTTGAAAAGAGGTCAGGAACCTCTGTATCAAGCATGCCTGTTGTGGAATCACAGATATTGTAGTCATAACTAATTATCAATGTATGCCTTTCATGCTTTAATAAAGAACTGTGGTACAGAACATATGTACTTTTTTTTGAACTAATTTGGCTGGAGTTCTTTCTACTCCCAACTGTTTGGAATGTCTCAGGTTCTTGCTTATGTCTCCAAAGTCCACAAGGTCGAACTTTCAGTTAATGTTGTTGATTATGAGACTCTGACACTTGATGAGGTATAATCATCGATATTGTTATGAGTTTGATTTTTTCTTTTCCCTTGTCCCTTCTTTTATTTTTATTTTTTATTTGGGGTGGGTGGGTTTGTATTTGATTCTACCAAAAAGAGGAAATACGAGCATTGCAGGATCAATTTCTTGAAATAGGAAAATTAGACTTCTTTCAATGGCAAATCATTTGCTAGGAAATAAATCAAGTAATCAACTAACAACATATACATTCTGAAGATGCCTGCTATGTTGTAAAAAATAGTCAACCTCCAATGCATATGACAGCAGTTATTTCCGAAGGCATTTGATGGGGGTACAACAGAAGACACTAAAAGTTTCCATTAGAAAGCCCAGGTTCTCATATGGTATTGTCAAGATTGAAAGGAAGCCACTTGGAAGATGTTATAGTCTTTTCAATGTGTCCAATAGTCTTCATATCTTCCAAACAACCAAGTCATAATGAGATTAAAAACAGATGCTTCCTTGACCATGTATGTTTTTATTAGTTTTGTTTTAACTTTTATTGCCATCTCTATCTTTTTTAAGATTCTATTTTTAGGGTAGAAGTGGACTTGTTGGTTGGGTGTTGTTTTAGGGTTACTTTAATAATTTCAGTAGGTTCAGTTGAGCTTGTTAGGTCCAAACATGAGTCCAACGGTTTAAGTCTTCTAGTCAGTTGGCCGTTGTGTACTTATTTGGTATGTAAGGCCTCAGACGCAAGTTGATTGCCTAGGGTGATCTCCTATTTCTAGTCCTGTTCTCCTACTTCTTTTCTTGATTTTCTGCACTTTAAAAGCCTCCAAAACCCAACAACTGAATTGGGTTCCATCTTCTTGACCTTACAGCCCTAGTTCTGTGAGCCCAATGAATTCCCTCCTGAAGCCCTTGATTTAGATGTATAAGAACCAAGCGAGCCCTATTTACTGTTCACAGGAAGTTTCGAAGCACTCTGTGCAGTCCCAAAATTCTCTTTTCTTTAACTTTGCCGCAAACTTCATCCTTCCTTTCACCTTTTATGAATGATGAAATTTCAATTTTCTAGTCATAAAGCCTAACAATACCAACTCCAAAAGATTGATGTATGTTTTAATGTATGCTTGTTCATCTAGGCGTTTAAATTTATTCCTGAATTCTTAATGACTTTATAATCATTGATGATTTTTCCCTCTTCTTACTTCCTGATTATTCCTTGAACTACCCATTAACCCAGTCTAAATTTTCTCGTGGATCAATTGTTACCAGATAGAGAGTAATATTGTTAGGTGCCCGAATCCCGAATATGTGGAGAAAATGATTGCTGCCATTGATGTTGTCCGAGTCAGAGGGGATTCTGTTGGTGTTGTTGTCAGATGTATTGTGAGAAATGTCCTGCGTGTAAGCGCGCTCTCTCTCTCTCTCCCCACTTGTGTGAAAATGTGAGTTGTGTTTTTCGTGCTGCAAACTGAAGGTGATGCATCATTCTTGAATACTTCAACATCATTAACAGATGTCTGAAATTTGTTTTTGTATGTCAGGGCCTTGGGTCACCAGTCTTGGATAAATTTGAGGCCGAGCTGGCTAAAGCTGCTATGTCATTACCTGCAACAAAGGGTTTCAAGTTTGGCAGCGGGTTTGCTGGTATAGAAGCATATTTACTTTTTTTTTTCCCCCATAATAATCGTTGAACTGAATTGGGTGACCAGACCTATGATGCTTTCCAGCCTTCTCTTACATGCATGGCATTGCTATTTTGAAATCCTTGCAGTGACATTTATGACTGGGAGTGGACATAATGATGAATTCTTTATGGATGAACGTGGCTGAATCAGAACAAGAACCAACCGGTCTGGTGGGAGACAGGTGTTTGTTTTAAGCTTTATAAATCATTCGGGAAAGAATATGAGAGTTCATGAGATTTTTTCAACTTACCAAGTATGGTTTATGAGATCATGTGTTGATGAGCAGGGTGGAATATCCAATGGAGAAACCATAAATATGAGCATAGCTTTTAAGCCAACATCTACAGTTGGGGTAAGTTCTCTCTCTCTCTCTCTCTCTCTCTCTCATACATGTAATCAGACTCTAGTCAACAGCGACGGAGCCAGGATTTCTTCCCTGGAGGGCCAAATAATATAACAACAGAAGTTTTTGCTTGATGGAATCATTCAACGAGTTGTTGTCAAATTTTCACTCTTATAGAACCCGTCAAAATAAACTTTCACGTGATAAAGTGCAGTATTATTTATTTTTGATAAAATTTTAAAAATTAATTCAAACTTGTCAAATGAATAAAATACGAAACAATTTCATATAGTGCGACAAAACTCATAAAAACCAACAATGTTGGTTTAATTTCGTCAAATAGTCACTGGAATACCATTAAATTTCATCAAATTAAACCAAATAAAACCAAACCAAACTAAACCAAACCAAACCAAGCCAAGTCTTATGTTCCAATCATTTGGGGTCAGCTATATGAGTTTGTTTTCGTCATTTATTTTAATCATACACTATACACTCATTTTAGTTAAAAATTTTCATATATTTTTTTATTATTTCGTTCAATGTTAATTTAGGTCTACTCTAACTTATGGTACTATTAAGAGAAATTCTCACTTTTTTGAACCGATGCCTCTATTGAATATGACCAAATTATTGTAATCTATTTTCTCTTAATTTATCCTTAATTGGAGCTACTCTTACCATTTCTCTAATACGATTATTTTTTATTCTATCTTTTCTAGTTTTTTCGCACATCGACCTTAACATTTGCATTTTCGCTACACTTATTTTGTCATTATGTTGTTTTCTAGTTATCCAACATTCTGTCTCATACAACATTGTTGTCCTTATAGTTGTTCATTAAAACTTATATTTCAATTTTATTGATATCCTTCTATTACATAATATGCCTAAGACTTTCCTCCACTTAAGTCAGTTGGCGCTGATTCTATGAGTTACATTATCTCCAATCTCTCCATCATTTTTAATGATCGATTCTAAATATCTAAATTGTTTACTCGTTGATATTTCTTAATTTTCAATCTTGACTTTTTTACTATGCCTATTTCTTCTATTACTAAAATTGCATTGCATATATTCAGTCTTACTCTTGTTTATTTTAAGCCCTTTTGACTTAAGTTTCTCTCTCCAAATTTTTAATTTATTGTTAATCCCCATTTGAGTTTCTTCTACTAATACAATATCATCTACAAATAGCATATACCGTGGGACATTATCTTAAATGTGCTTAGTGAGTTCATCCATAATTAAGACGAATAGGTATGGACTTATGGGCCGATCCTTTATGTAATTCCACCATAATTGAAAATTCTTTACTTTCTCTCATAGAAGACCTAGTTGTAATTATAGTCCTGTTATACATGTTATTTATCATCTCAATATATCTATTATTTACTCTTTTTCTCTCTGGCGCCCTCCATATTATATTTCTAGGTAATTTATCATACGCTTATTCTAGATCTATAAATATCATTTGGATATTTTTTTTTCTTCTCTCTATACTTTTCTATATCCTTAATAAATATATAGCCTCCATAGTTGATTTACCCGACATAAAAACCCAAACTAGTTTTTTAACACTGTAGTCTCAAACTCTTAGGTGATATTCAATGACCCTATTCTCATAATTTCATTGTATAATTATTACAATTTTATCCCTTTATAATTATTATAATTTTGAATATCTCTTTTATTTTTATAGAGATGTACTAAAATTCTTTTTCTCCATTCATTGAGCATTTTCCTAATAGCAATAATTTTATTGAATAATTTCGTTAGTCACGACACCCCCTCATTCCCTAAGCATTTTCAAATCTCAATTGGAATCTCATCCGATCCTAAAGCCTTGCCTAATTTTATTTTCTTCAATGCAAATTCTATCTCCGAATTCTTTATTTTACGAAAGAACGTTCATGAATCCTACCATTTTCTATTTCTTCTACGTTTCCTAAGCGATTTTATTTTACCCCTCGATCATTGGTTTGAAAATGTGACACCATTTGACGATTTAGACTTTTGACAATTTGCACAATTTCATTAAATTTTGGTTTTGCATGAATTGTTACATTTTTGGCAACAAATAGTGTAACGTGTTTAAGTTTATAGTTGATGTGTGAGATGAAATCAAGATGATAATTTGTGGATATAAAATATAGGTTTGGAAACTTGAGAGACCTCTTAAAGTGATATAAAAAATATATTATGAGGTTTAAATATAATTTTGAAAAGTGAGAGTGCCAACTTGAAAGGTATAAATAAAGGTTAATTTTTAAAACTTGAGAGGGGGCCTTGGCCAAGCATAGCTCCACTCCTGCTAGTCAATGTGCATAGGATGGCATGGCATGGCGGTAAAGACATCTTTATGCATGGCTTGGGATTGTGTTTGAACCTTCTTGTTCAAAAAAAGAAGCAACGTAGATTACTGGTAACTTGTGCACAATGTTTTTGGCCACATCGGAGAACTTAATTCGAAGGGTATCTATTTGTCATGTATATAATTGAGTAACATGCGGCGTGTGATAGAACCAAATGGGCTAGGGGAGCCATATTATCCCCTCAAGTTCTCAAATATCCATTATTTCCCTTTAGTTTTTCCAAAACTTTATATCTCTCCTTAGGTTTTAAAAAAAATTATGTGTAGGATACTTTATTTAGCATATTCAAAAAGCTAAATGGCCTTAAATAACCAAATGGATGAATGCTCTTCTTACAAAAGCATTTGCTAGGATGAATGTAATCTCCAAAAGAAAAAGAAAAGTTGTTGCAATATCGGGTTACAGATGTGACTTGCATTACGAACAAATGCACTTGCTCACGATTAATTTTTTTGATGGTATCATGTGAAACTAATATTCAAGATGGCAATTTATTTGTAGATTTTTTGACCCAAACTAATTTTTGTATTGTATAGTATCAAAATTGATTTTAATAGGTTTTATACGACTACAAATTTGACATTAACAATAACATAACAAATGACCTCATTGAATAAAATTTATGACGGTGCCACTATTCATGTTTGGCCCCCTTACGATAAAATCCTGACTTCATCCCTGCATGTGGCTGTCATGCATAGGATGAAGTACTACTATAGTGTCACCAGCATATCTTACAGGCACCTTGTAGCTGCCTTTTGTATAACCACTATCAAGCTTATACACTTCGTGGTTTTATTGGTCTCTCCTACGTGAAAATCATAGCCATTGTCAAACCGTGTGTACATTTGTCATCTAGATTAAATGGCTAATGTTTTAACTAACAGAAGGTTGAAAATTTTCTTTGGCTTATATCAAAATTCAGTATTNTAGCCATTGTCAAACCGTGTGTACATTTGTCATCTAGATTAAATGGCTAATGTTTTAACTAACAGAAGGTTGAAAATTTTCTTTGGCTTATATCAAAATTCAATAAATGGATTGTGGTTCAAAGCTGTTTCTGAAAGGTGTTTTTGATTTATTAGTATGAACTATCATTTTACGTTGTTATTCTGATGCTCAGGCAGAGGAAACAGAATACAATGACTAGAGATAAACACGAGACAGAGCTTATAGCGCTATGATCTTTGTGTTGTCGTGTTGTCCCTCGAGGTTTGTCCCTGGAGAATAATTTGTTTCTGATGAGTTTGCTTGTCCTTATTATAATTTATAATCAGAATGACACTTTCTCCTTTATAGTTCTTGCAATTCCTAATTACGACATGTAATTCATAGCCGCTTAGTAATTTTAATCACCAAGAGCATCTCAAATTGCTCTTTACTTTTTAGAGAGGGTCCTTTTAAAATAGAGCATATTTGACAAAATTCAAGATTGAGTGAAATATTATGCACACACACACACACACACACACTCGCACAACAAAATTAAGAGGATATAACCACTGTGAGTTCATGATTGTTTGGAGTGATGCTGCAGCGGTTCCAATGGTTGAAGCCATGGTTGCCCTGGTCTTTGTGGATCAACTAATGGCACAATGTGGACTGTTTCCTATTAATCCAGCAATGAGTGAGACCGCTAGCAGTTGCCCCCCTTTGAAAGGTTCAATGTGGCTCCTACTTTTTCTCTTTCTAGTTGGTGGCATGAAATTATTTCTTCCTTTTCTTGTTCCTACCAGAAATCGAGCTGGGCAAGCAATCCCCTTTCAAAGTTGCTGAGTGACTACTACATCCTCTCTCCATTACTCTGTAAGTCTTTACCATAAACGCAAGTCCATAATACTAAGAGTGGATTTGTTAAGCAAAATTTAACATTTCACGCATAAAACAGCTTTGACTAGAGAATTGCACATATACTTTTATTTCCTTCTCTTTTTGGCATCACTGGATAGGTTTTGTGATCGAAAACTATTTCATGTGCCTGTAGTGCTAGACTCAGTCTCTATGAAACTATTAGGTCAAAAACCCTCCCTACCATTGTATCCTACTATAATTGAAGTATGAAATATTACATTCGGTCCTCCAAAATGAAAGAATCTCTTTAGTCCAACCACAACAGATATAAAAATGATAATAAAGTAAGAGAAAATACACACGTCGTACGTTTTTATTAGAAAAAAATGGAGGTACTGTAGTAATACTCCCCTAGAAGTTAGGGGTAAGACATCACTTTGACTGGTTGATTGATTATCCAGGGGATGAGGAAGAGATAAGAAAAAAAGGATGAAAGTAAGAAATTTTGGTGATATAGGTTGGAAAGTATCAAGCACAAGCCATATAGTTTTTGACATATGATCACTAAAAGGGTGAAGATCGATCAACAATTACTATCATCTATTGAAGTCAACAATGAGCAAAGAAAAACAAGCCCAAAAAGCTGTTAACTCAAAAAACACAACTAGAAACAAACAAACAATAACCAACCCCACCTCCACTTCATTTATCAAAACACAAACACACACAAGCAAGGACTAAACTTTTTGGTTCTCCAAACAGTAAAAAGATAATGAAACATTTTGGAAGTGAAGTTTCAGACGAAGGACCCTACCTATTAAAAAGGTCCAAGAAACAAATTAGGAATTGTTTATGGTACCAAAAAAATAAATTTCAGTATCGTACTGATTTTAATTATATTTATGAGTGTTGTTATTATATTTATTAGTGTTTTTATCATTATTGTGGTAACCATTGGATATCATAACAGTGATAAAAATATCATATATCGGTAAAAATATTAATAAATATGATAAAAATACCTACAAAAGTAAAAAAAAATTGTACTAAATAATCATAGNATAAATTTCAGTATCGTACTGATTTTAATTATATTTATGAGTGTTGTTATTATATTTGTTAGTGTTTTTATTATTATTGTGGTAACCATTGGATATCACAACAGTGATAAAAATATCATATATCGGTAAAAACATTAATAATTATGATAAAAATACCTACAAAAGTAAAAAAATTTTGTACTAAATAATGATAATAATAATAATTACCACAGCCGTAATAAAAATATTTATAAATATAATAAATTATTCACAAAAGTAATACATTTTTTTTGTCGTAAAATAACTCATAAAAATAATAAATTTTGGAGATACGTTTCCAAACTTTTGTTGTTTTGGTTTATCAATACCTTAGTCAAATCTAACTAAGTTAAATGGACGACCANGTAATAAAAATATTTATAAATATAATAAATTATTCACAAAAGTAATACATTTTTTTTGTCGTAAAATAACTCATAAAAATAATAAATTGTGGAGATAGTTGCCAAACTTTTTTTGTTTTGATTTATCAATACCTTAGTCAAATCTAACTAAGTTAAATGGACGACCAAGCCCCTGTAGTGACCCATCAATCAATCCCTTCTGAAAAAAACAGTCGGTAGCTTATAAGGGACCCACTCTTAGATCTCTTCTCCACCACTACAATCCAAATTGAAAAAATAAAAGAAAAAATCAGTGAAGAGAAAAATGCAAGGGCTAGACTAAGAACTTTGGCTGCTACGTCTAGGGTTTTTTTTTTTGTCAAGGTAGTCCACCACCACCGGTCCATCACCAAACCCACTAACATTTAAGATGAATTGGACAAAGAAAATTAGAAAGGAGTATGATAAGTGGGAAGGGAATACACAATGAAACATTTCTCCAAGTCCTAGATTTTGCAATTTCACACCAAAGAATTAAAAATGGGCTTTTATTTATTTGATCTTCAAATTTCACAATATGGTCATATTTACCCATACCTTGGAAAGTTGAATGGACGCCACAATGTCTATCCTCTGGCATGCAAAGAATCCCACCAAGATCATCCACACATTTTTCAATAGCTGATTGTCCTTTCTCACACAATTTTTGCTGAGGTAATATTATGTTTACCAAATTTTCTTACTAAATTTTTGTTCCAAATGATTTGGCACAATCTCCTTGGACGACTACCTCTTCTTTTTCTATCTTCTCTGTAAAAGTAGTAAGAAAGCTGCTGCCTTACTTCCAACAAAATTTTCCCTGCATTTGAATTACAAAGAAGACATTGACAGAGAAGGATTATTAGTGGTAAGTAAGATGCAGGATAAAAGAAAATTAACGAGATCCCTGCTTATTTTTCCGTGTGTGGACGAATATGGTACCAGATCATATGGGTAGGCCTTACGATAAGTTAAATCTCATAGTAGACGTTCAAGTTGAAATCATACACATAGCTTCTAAATTTACGTTATCAATTTTTTTTTTATTTGATATTATACAAAAATGTATCACTATTAAAGTTCAAATTATACTTTGCAATCGATCATGAAATAGTGACCGATCTTAAAAAATTTTAATCAATTGTAATTTAATCTTTTTAAATATGTAAGTTGATCTTTAAAAATTATATTTTTCATGGTCGATCACAATATTGTATAATTTATGTTAACTCTTTGAATTGTAATTTTGGCTCTCAAAATATTATAACTTCACCTAAAATGATATACCTTTCGATACGAGATCTTATTAGCTATCCTAGTCACCTCTTAACATAAAACAAAACAAAACAAAAAAATTTACAGCAAGCAATTGGTGCTAACTTTTTTTAAATTTGAGACTAATTTTTTTTTTATTTCCTCCTTTTTCCAGCGAGAGGACTATTCTTTGGACACACACACAGGTTTTTTGAAGTTTGAACCCGAGCTTCGCGAGCTTCACTTTGCATCTCATATTCTCGTATGCATATAACTCCCTTCTGTCAGTTCTTCAGATGCACATGTCAAAAAATCTTCTAGGAAATTGATTCTATACTTCTTAAAACTTCATCTCTGCAACCGTACAACGAAACCTACCGACTCTAATTTATCAGGAACCATTAATCCACAAGTCTCTGCCGGAGTCCACAGCAGCTAGGTTGGCGGTCTTTATCTGACCCTAGGAACGATATTGGCACTTTTCTAGCAAACAAGTCCAGAGTCCAGGATGCCCTCGGTTAGGATTGTTGATCAATCTGAATTATTCAAGTTTGATTTGAATTTTGTTCGAGTTCGATTCATTCAGATTCGATTTATTTTTTAAATCAACCTTAACTTGAATAAATTTTTAAGCTTGTTTAAAAAACAGTCTTACAAACACAATTTAAACTCGACTTATTTATGTGCAAATATTTAGATTTGACTTATTTTTAGTTCGTTTAGGTTTGACTCGTTTCTTAAATGAGCTAAATTTAAATAATTTTTTAAAATAAAATAAACTTTTTAAATTTAGTTTGAACGCGTTCGACTAACAATCCTATCCTCGGCTAACACTACATCACCTTGATTTGATTAAAGATGCCAACTCTCTCTCTCATTCTGTTATATGACAGTAATGGCAGGACAGAGACTAGCTACCGACGTGCTGATAAAATGGAATATTCTTGATTTACCTAAATAATACCTCTCCAACCTAAGGGGTTAGGGATAGGAATGGTTGACACTTGACACGTTGAAGGGTTAACGGTGACACTCAGTTCGGTAACCAAAACTGGAAGAGCGTAGAACGAATGTTGTCTAGTGGTCAAATGGAACATGATCACGCAACCAAAACAGGGTCTCCCTGTAGGATCAGAACCCCCCCGCCCTCTCTCTCTCTCACCCACAAAACAGACATAAATAAAGGATCTTTTTCTGGTTTTTTTATTCAATTAACTGCATGGCCCCACTCTTTTTCAAAAAATAGTGTCGGTAGAACGACAACAAGGGGATGTTTCTTTCCCCCACAAACTATTTGACAATTTAATCTTTGGGTTCTTTTGGAATTAATAATCGGTTGTTACAATTTGCAACAAAAAGAACGGAAAATACCAACATCTTTCTCGTGATTACGATTTAACACCTAAATGTCGAAGACCATCTCTAGAAATTACAAAGCCACCATGACATTTTTCTTTTTTTTTTCAATGATCAGGAGTGTTTAAATTAATTTACACACTCCTCAACTAATCATTTCTCCGTTTTGATTAAAGATAAGTCATCTACGTTAAAATTAAAGTATTCATAAGCGATAAATCTTTTATAATCTGATCCTAAAAAATTGTTAAGATTTAAACTCAGGACATCCGAGTTTACATCTCGTCTTTCTTAGCACATGAGTTACCCCATGAGATTTTCCACCATACGTTTCGTTTCAATTATGAAGATACCAAGATGGTGATAGGGGCCTAGTTGATATCAGCATGCTAAGCCATTATGGAACAAAATGATAAGCTTATATGATATATGAAATGAAAGAATTGAATAATTTAGAATATCTTAAAGAGGAAGCTTACCTTTTTTTGTTCTTTCAAGATTGTTTTGAATCTTTTTCTAGGTGGGTTTGGGATTAACTTGCTTGAATGCAACTGTGGGTGCGATTCGGCAACTCCTCCTCTGATGCTCCAACACAAGTTCTCCTGCAAACCAGTCAAGTTTCTCAAAATTGCTCTGCTCTCCAATTCTCTTACCCCCAAAGAGCTCGGATTCTACGTTCTTCTGTTTCAGCATTTCGTCAGCTATTCCTAAGAGCATCTTCACATTGCTGGGACTAGGGTCACAGTCCACATTGGCACCACAACGACCCATGCTGGATCCATTTGCCTGTTATTGAATTGAGAATAATATTATGCTTAGATCACAAATTAATTATTTATCATTTGATTTGCACTCCGGAAATCTCGAATCCCAAATTCAAAACCTCAAAAATCTAATGAGTTATACTCCCTCAGCATTATATGGTATAGGAAGGTATAGTGCCATAATAGATCAAAATGCACATTTACAAAATAAGACATCCCTGAAAAAAAAAATATGAAGCGACAATGATCGGAGGACAGAGAGGATCATGGGCAGGCAGGATTATATCCTCATTTCTTATCCTCAGGATATACAGTTCAACTGTTTTGAGAGCCCATGCAAAAGAATAAGACTAATGTTAGAGTATGTGTGGCTCATATTTATTGTGTGCACAATGACAAAGAGACAGATGCCGGAGCGGGCAGAGCCCACGACGGCATCTGCCTTGCGGGATTTGTATAAAGGGGACATTGATTAGTTGGGAGTGCGGGGGTGTACGGTACAAGGGTATTTTTGTAAATACGTCCGTATTAGGGTTATATAAATATTTAAGATGTAACCCTACTTTTAATAATGAAATAAAACGGTTGTTCGCTCTTGTGGATGTAGGCATATTGTCGAACCACATAAATCTCTGTGTGTTATTTTTTTCTTATTTTTTTAATTATTTAATTTTTTACTATTTATCATAATTACTGCACGATCACAACAACCCAACTAATAAAAGGACCGACTCGAAGGGAGGATGGATAAACAACCACTATTATTATCAAGGCTGTACCATATCGGAAAATGGTAGAAAGCCCAACTCCGATAGAAATTTAGGTGTACTAAATGAATGGCAAAGCTAGAGAGACCACGTCCTGATCAATGCCAGCACACATTCCGTACCAAAACCAGAGCACATGATGGTAACAGCTATCTAACAATGGAAATCACTGCTCTCACTACCTCATATATATATATATATATAGGATTACATACAGGTATTTATAATGTCATTTTACAGACAACATCAGAACAACCGCTTCTAGTAAATTTAGAAGTTAAATCCAGCAGCCAGACAAGCTCATATACATACTGCACATATATAAACCATTATAGGCTCAAAAAATAACTTCCTTTTCAGGTTAAAATAGATACGTAAATAGTAATAGATAGACCATCCTAATACTGGTTATTTATCTAATTCAAGACGGATGAGGTAATTTTGTAATAACAGATAGACCATCCTGTGTCATTGTATATCAGCTCCATCTCAAATAATACAACATGGTAAAATGTAGGAAAAATTTTGTAAAGCAAGCAACTTCAACACCTCTATTATAACCTCACATTGATGGTAATTAATATCACTCTATCACCATCGAAAAATAAAATAAATAGAATTTATGTGTAAATAAGAAATTATGAATCTAAAATGCTACACCAACAACTTTGGGACCTACATTTGTAGACCAAATGATTGGACACATCTGCACACCAATTAAATTTTCTCGGATTCCCTTATTTATTGGGTGTTAGTGTGTTCTTCAGTCAGCAAAATTGGTAAGACTCTCGTTTCAAATTGTATTGTATAAACACATGGGTTGGTAAATTCTTATTTCATGATTGATACCATGAACCTTATTCTTGTAATTCAGTTTATCAAACCAATACAAGTAGAGTAATTATGAGATCCAAATATCACTAATACTTTTAGATCCTAAAAATTTAACTTAATATCGTAAATTAATAATGCGCCAAGTATGATGTTGTTTATGGTTGCTATTACATTGATACTAATAGAGTATTAATTAATAATTATTAGATTAATAAATTTAATAAATTTTTTAAATTTCAATAATATTTCTATATTGTATTTGCATTGGCATATTTATAATATAAAATATAATAAATATTAATTAATTTATTCAACGATCTCAAATAAATTAATTTAACAACTACTAAC
>CAUOFW020000737.1:540624-595364 GCA_963454935.2 Ilex paraguariensis | reverse complement strand
ATATATATATATATATAGGATTACATACAGGTATTTATAATGTCATTTTACAGACAACATCAGAACAACCGCTTCTAGTAAATTTAGAAGTTAAATCCAGCAGCCAGACAAGCTCATATACATACTGCACATATATAAACCATTATAGGCTCAAAAAATAACTTCCTTTTCAGGTTAAAATAGATACGTAAATAGTAATAGATAGACCATCCTAATACTGGTTATTTATCTAATTCAAGACGGATGAGGTAATTTTGTAATAACAGATAGACCATCCTGTGTCATTGTATATCAGCTCCATCTCAAATAATACAACATGGTAAAATGTAGGAAAAATTTTGTAAAGCAAGCAACTTCAACACCTCTATTATAACCTCACATTGATGGTAATTAATATCACTCTATCACCATCGAAAAATAAAATAAATAGAATTTATGTGTAAATAAGAAATTATGAATCTAAAATGCTACACCAACAACTTTGGGACCTACATTTGTAGACCAAATGATTGGACACATCTGCACACCAATTAAATTTTCTCGGATTCCCTTATTTATTGGGTGTTAGTGTGTTCTTCAGTCAGCAAAATTGGTAAGACTCTCGTTTCAAATTGTATTGTATAAACACATGGGTTGGTAAATTCTTATTTCATGATTGATACCATGAACCTTATTCTTGTAATTCAGTTTATCAAACCAATACAAGTAGAGTAATTATGAGATCCAAATATCACTAATACTTTTAGATCCTAAAAATTTAACTTAATATCGTAAATTAATAATGCGCCAAGTATGATGTTGTTTATGGTTGCTATTACATTGATACTAATAGAGTATTAATTAATAATTATTAGATTAATAAATTTAATAAATTTTTTAAATTTCAATAATATTTCTATATTGTATTTGCATTGGCATATTTATAATATAAAATATAATAAATATTAATTAATTTATTCAACGATCTCAAATAAATTAATTTAACAACTACTAACGTTCCTTTTAAAATTATTTTGGTTGCGCCCGGATTACTCCTAACTTTTACTAATAAGAAAGAGCATCACGATGTGTCCCCGTCCCCGTCCCCTGCCAACAAAACGTTCACGGTTGGCACCGACATTGTTGCTCCTATTGGCTACGTTGTCATGTCTGTACACCACGCTGAAAATGCTAAAAGCAGTGGTCCCATTAACAAACAATACACCACCCGCCCCTCTCCCTAGCTAAGAAAAAGAAATAGGCACGTACAAAAACCGTGCACAGCCTGTCCTATCTTCTGTCTAATTCTCCCAATTTAGCATATCAAAACGAAACACAATTAAAGCCATGCAGACAATGTGGGGCCAGTTAGAAGGGATGCTGACCTGGATACGGACGTAATCACTGCTACGGCTATGACCAAAGGCCATAGCCACGGCGTGGTCTACCAGATCCGCCGAGCCATCAGCCGAAATACGACCCAGCGGCTTAGCCCAGTCCTTGGCTTTCCAGCTTTTGACTTGATCGTAGTCGAAGCTACACTCCAGAAGCTGACCGGAGCCAAGAGAAAGTACCAAAAGGTCCTCCACGCCACGCACGAACGGAAACTCCTGCTTGTTATGGAGCACGTGGGTAATAGCCGCTGCCGTGGGGTTGCTCATGGCTAAGCCGCCGTGGACGGCCACGCAACGAGTCTGACCGTCGACGGACTTCATGAAAACCGGTTCGAACAAAGCCGGATCGGCTGAGGTGGCTCGGCAAACCTCCCAGAGCCTGAAGTCGAAGCTGTCCGTTTCCAGAGCGTCGGCTCGAGAGAACAAAAACGGCGCCGTTGAAGAGAGATCATAGCACGGTATCAAAACCGGCTTCAACGTGTCTTTCAACGTCAAACTCCGGCCGTTTTCTGTAAACACCCCCTTCATTACTTTCTCTAAACCGGCTGTGGCTGAACTGGCGTCGCCACCACCTGCACCTCGAAAAATTCGCCGGAGAAAGCTTTTACCGCCAGAACTTGAACTAGATGACTTGTAGAATCGTTTTCCTTGTTCTGCCAACAGCTTCCAAGTGTCCTCCGCATGGAAAACTGGACGGTTGTGATTTTTGGTGGCAAATAGCATCGCCGTAAAAATGCCTCCCACCCCGGAACCAGCGGCGACGTCGAAATAATCAGCGATTCTGGCATCAGGATTTCCCGATTTTCGCTTCAACGCGTGTTCGAGGAAGGCTAGGACTTTACCTGGTAGAATGTTTCGCATTCCACCACCGTCGATGCTGAGTATGCAGATTTTGCCTCTCTGGTTCTTGATAGCTTGAACGCCATTATCGGTCGCCGTTTGTTGAAATACGACTTCTAAATTTGGTTGTTCGACGGTGGGAGAAATCTGTTTGGGAATCCAGAGTTTCCGATCGTCGTAGCCGAAGAGGAATTTGCTTTCGAGGATTGAGAAAATTTCATAGCTGAGCTTATCGGTGTCGATGCTGGGCTCTTGCATTTCCAAGAATTGATTACAATCAATTTCGTTTAGCAAAGACATCTCAAAACTCAAATAGAATCTTCAAAGCACTTATTGTAACCTTCTAGGATTTGAGGAAGGTATTAAACGCCAAGCCAATCCTCAGGATTAATTTCTGGATATAAATAAATAAATATATATATATATATAGCTCTGTATATATCTCTGTGTGGCTGACGACCTCTATATTCCTGAATTCGGCATCAAACGATTCACCTTGGAACTGCCGCCATTAAAATAACATTACCATTCACCACCTCCATTTCCCATTCCCTCCACCTGAAATCAAACCTCTCTCTCTCTCTCTATACGTGTATATATGTATTTATCTCTCTAAATACAATTCCGAGTCGGAGTGAAGGGCAATGGTTTTGCTTTCTCTGCAAAGCTGATGGTGAATCTACCTCTCTCTCTCTCTCTCTCTATATATATATATATATATATATATATATATACAGAACACGGCGAAGTTATAATATATAGAGAGAGAGGATAGAGAAGTAACCAAGGCAGCCTATGTGCAAGACATGAAACGAATATTTNTGACAACGGGGTCTAGTTGGGAAGAGCCTCTTTTTGTCTTGTTTCTCTCTGACGCTTGTCGTTTAGCAAGTGGGGACCATGAACGAGCGAACACCGTCGGCGAAAGAATGGAGCCCCCCCCTCCCTCTTCTTTTTCTTTTTTTTAATGATTAAAGTTTATTTTATATTTATTTTTCTCGTACGTGACTGGACTTACCTTAATTGTAATATTTGCATGTTTAGAATCAATTATAAATGTTATTATTCATTCTAAAAATTTAATATCAATCACAAAAACATTAAAAGAGTATAACTTGATCTAAAAAATATAATTTTTTTACAAATGATAAGTTAAATCTGTCGAGCTCATGTTTTTAAATAAATTTAAAATATTATTCAAATTCAACTCGTTTAAAAAATGAGTCTAGCTTGAGTCGAGTTATAAATTTTGAGTAGTTCAATTACTTTACATATTAACGAGTCGAGTTTATGAATTCAAATCTAAATCCGTTTAAAAAAACTTAATTGAATTCAAATAAACTAATTAAAATATTAGTCCAATTAAATAGATTTAAATTTGGATTGAATTTAGATTAAATTTCACTCCATGGAGGGGCCTAAATATGACTATTTGTTGATAGTATGATTCTCATCATGCAATTTATAATTAAACGGAATTCACCCGATTTCAAACTAATCGGGCACGCGAGCTTGAGTATGTTTTGGACATTCTAAGAGGGAGCACCCTAGCAATTATAACTTCTAAGTGAAATAGAAAAGGATAATTCTATGTGCATTAAATTTATGCACAAAAACTTATACCAAATCAATTTTAGTTGTTGAATCACTAATGGGACCATTGATTCAACAACTACAAGTGATTTAGTGTAAATTTTGATATATATTTTTAACATACATAACATTGCTCAATAGAAAATAATCAAAATACATAGAAATGGTAATGTCATTCCCGCACCCAAAGGTCACCGCTTCTTTGTTTGTTTAATAGATTTGGACGGTTGGTTTGAAGTAAAATAGTTTAATTTATCATTCAATTCCATGTTTGGTTAAAATTTTTAAATCCAAAATTCATATCCCAACCCGTAACTGGCCCGGATGATTAAACCCATGAGAGGGNCGGTTGGTTTGAAGTAAAATAGTTTAATTTATCATTCAATTCCATGTTTGGTTAAAAATTTTAAATCCAAAATTCAAATCCCAACCCGTAACTGGCCCGGATGATTAAACCCATGAGAGGTNCGAGTCATGTGCATATCTTCAATGGTGTTTATGGTATTTTACAAACAAAACAGAAAACAAAATAAAAAATTAGTTGCCTCCCTCCCTCTCTCTCCCCCCTCAGAAATCAATAGCCTTGTCCCAACTGTATATCCCCACTCTCTGCAACTCCATAGGCCAACCGATGATTACCACCACCTCTATCACTCCACCACCACCATCATCACCACCATTGCTATTTCCACCATAAAACAACAACACATGAAATCTCGATGACTCACACAATTTTTGAGAACGAAGCAAAGATTAGAGAGAAAGAAATCAGAAAAGAGAAAAGGAATCACAATCATAATCTAATGTCCAATTCAAACCTAATTTTTCATTAATCCAAAATTTAGAGGTCTAATACTTAGATGATTAATGAGCAATCTTGGGCTGAGTCCATTATTTAGAGCTTGACTACCTATGGAGGTCTCTGCAAATCATACTTGCATTTGTGCGTGTCTGCATGTAGGGATTTGTGTGTTTGTGTATGCTTTTATGGTTTTTTGTGTTGCGTGTGTGTTGGGGCTTGAGAGAGGGAAGATGTGTAGGATTTGAGGGCGACAGACGCAAGAAAGTAGAGAGAGTGATTTGTGGGTTTGAGGGAAAGGATGCGTAAAAGAAAACTAGAAAGAGAGAGAGAAAATTTGTGCAAGAACCGAGATATAGATTTGGTCATCATAGTGGGCAGTGTGATTGATGTCAGCATCCTTGAGACAAAGATTTGTTTCTTGTGTGGTGTTTGTGCATCACATGGAGGCTAGGATTTGAGAGATAAAGAGAGGGTTTAGTTGGACTGAATGGAGAAAGGCGTCACATGGAGTTAGGGTTTCGATTCTTCGTCTTGGATTAGTCAGCACACATATAGAAGAGAGAGAGAGGGAGAATATGTTTGGTTTAGGAAGAGAGAGCACAACAAAACAGATACAAAAGAGAAAGAAAAAAAAAAGGAGAAAACGAAGATCCATATTTGGATGTATGACTAATATTGTCCAAATAGAAAATAATATTGTTTGAATGCATAGATTATTATAAAAAAACCCTTGAAGATATACACGTTACTGGCACATTGTGTTTTTCGTCTATTTTTATAACTGCAGTTAGTGTCAAGTATCAAATTGACTAAATGTTTAAACTTTAGGGATGAAATTAACGAAATTAAAATTTTAGAGATAAAAGTGTAACAAACGGTAAACTTTAGAGACTATGGATGCAATTTACGCTTTTAAAAAGTCATATTAATTTTACTCTCTCCCTCTCCCTCTCCCAATCTGCAAATAGTATGTTGTTTATGGCGTTAACCATGGTCAGCGGTGATTTACTGTCACCGACGGTTGTCGTATAAACTCCGTTGGGAAAATGGACGGCTGAGATTGAACACTGGTTGGTGTGGGACTGTGTGTGTGTGTGTTGTGTCCGTGACAACGGGGTCTAGTTGGGAAGAGCCTCTTTTTGTCTTGTTTCTCTCTGACGCTTGTCGTTTAGCAAGTGGGGACCATGAACGAGCGAACACCGTCGGCGAAAGAATGGAGCCCCCCCCTCCCTCTTCTTTTTCTTTTTTTTAATGATTAAAGTTTATTTTATATTTATTTTTCTCGTACGTGACTGGACTTACCTTAATTGTAATATTTGCATGTTTAGAATCAATTATAAATGTTATTATTCATTCTAAAAATTTAATATCAATCACAAAAACATTAAAAGAGTATAACTTGATCTAAAAAATATAATTTTTTTACAAATGATAAGTTAAATCTGTCGAGCTCATGTTTTTAAATAAATTTAAAATATTATTCAAATTCAACTCGTTTAAAAAATGAGTCTAGCTTGAGTCGAGTTATAAATTTTGAGTAGTTCAATTACTTTACATATTAACGAGTCGAGTTTATGAATTCAAATCTAAATCCGTTTAAAAAAACTTAATTGAATTCAAATAAACTAATTAAAATATTAGTCCAATTAAATAGATTTAAATTTGGATTGAATTTAGATTAAATTTCACTCCATGGAGGGGCCTAAATATGACTATTTGTTGATAGTATGATTCTCATCATGCAATTTATAATTAAACGGAATTCACCCGATTTCAAACTAATCGGGCACGCGAGCTTGAGTATGTTTTGGACATTCTAAGAGGGAGCACCCTAGCAATTATAACTTCTAAGTGAAATAGAAAAGGATAATTCTATGTGCATTAAATTTATGCACAAAAACTTATACCAAATCAATTTTAGTTGTTGAATCACTAATGGGACCATTGATTCAACAACTACAAGTGATTTAGTGTAAATTTTGATATATATTTTTAACATACATAACATTGCTCAATAGAAAATAATCAAAATACATAGAAATGGTAATGTCATTCCCGCACCCAAAGGTCACCGCTTCTTTGTTTGTTTAATAGATTTGGACGGTTGGTTTGAAGTAAAATAGTTTAATTTATCATTCAATTCCATGTTTGGTTAAAATTTTTAAATCCAAAATTCATATCCCAACCCGTAACTGGCCCGGATGATTAAACCCATGAGAGGGTGAGTTTGAAATCAACCAGCCTAAGATCATTGTAAGTGGATTTTTCTTTCCTTAATCTACCCAATTACAAAGGATTGAATAGGACAATTTAGTCAATTACACAACAAATGTTTAGTTATAATTATAATTAATCTGGGGATCCCATACGTGTATATGTTACCCACCAAACACAAGAATAAATAAAATTCATCTATGAATCCCATGTACAACCAATCCAATCCCCATACCCAAAATATCCAAACATGCCACTGTTGTTTTGCTTTGAAGGTGCCACGGGATGGGTTCGGGCAACACACCCAAACCCCCCTCTCCCCTTCAAAAAAAAAACCCCAAAAAAACCCCCTCCTTTGTATATCTCAGTTGATGCTTTGTTTTGATAGTATCATATGAATGCTGCTCAACAGATTCTTCAGCAAACACAAAGGGGTCTTCAATAAACCATAGGAGAGTAGGTGTCTGTCCTAATAATGACTACTGATACAAAGAGCACGTAGGAAACGGTTTTATTCAATCAAGGATACCAATACAGACAATAAACATACTCAGATACAGATTGAAACAAGCTTCTCATTGTCATCCGAGGGGAAATCCATAAAACAATACCCTAGAGCTTGATCGAGATCTTAGTTTCTTACACTTGTCACGTGCTTCAGAAGCATCTGGACAACATCATGGGAAATTCGTTCAGCCTCTGCTTTCAGATTATGGATCTTTGCTTCCGTTTCTTGTTCAAGACGCTTCACATTAGCACCCGAGTCTCCACTACTCTGTTTGATGACACAGGATAACATCTAATTACTGCATAAATAACATGAAATACAATGGCAAAGAGCCATTGAAAATTCTAGAATTCCATGTATGATACGGACAACAAAAGAAGTTGGGAATAAGGATGATAAAGAGGAGGACATAAAAACTTCTCATGAATATACGTTAACTTGGACAATAAAAACTCACATTAGACAGTTCTTTATTATTAACTTTTTCAGATACATCTAATGAGTTTGGACTCAAAATGGACTACAGTGAATTTATATATGTCATTTATAAGGCACATGTAACTCAGAATAAGAATACATAGAACAAGGTCAAAACCATTTGATTCAAAACTCCAAGTTGGCACCAGATATTCAAAATTCAAATAGATTCAACTTGTCATAGTTCTCATATAAATGCGTTTTGAGAGACAACTTCGCTCTTTCACATTAAATTTTACCTCTGCGACCTTTCTCTGGAACTCAGCTTCCATTTGAGCACGAATGGCGGCGATCTCCTTCTCAGCTTCTTCTTTCGCTTGTTTCAGTCTAGCCATTTTTGCTGGAAACAGAAAGCAAGATTGGTATAAATCTCTTGAATTCTAATCTCANTGGTTTAGGAAGAGAGAGCACAACAAAACAGATACAAAAGAGAAAGAAAAAAAAAAGGAGAAAACGAAGATCCATATTTGGATGTATGACTAATATTGTCCAAATAGAAAATAATATTGTTTGAATGCATAGATTATTATAAAAAAACCCTTGAAGATATACACGTTACTGGCACATTGTGTTTTTCGTCTATTTTTATAACTGCAGTTAGTGTCAAGTATCAAATTGACTAAATGTTTAAACTTTAGGGATGAAATTAACGAAATTAAAATTTTAGAGATAAAAGTGTAACAAACGGTAAACTTTAGAGACTATGGATGCAATTTACGCTTTTAAAAAGTCATATTAATTTTACTCTCTCCCTCTCCCTCTCCCAATCTGCAAATAGTATGTTGTTTATGGCGTTAACCATGGTCAGCGGTGATTTACTGTCACCGACGGTTGTCGTATAAACTCCGTTGGGAAAATGGACGGCTGAGATTGAACACTGGTTGGTGTGGGACTGTGTGTGTGTGTGTTGTGTCCGTGACAACGGGGTCTAGTTGGGAAGAGCCTCTTTTTGTCTTGTTTCTCTCTGACGCTTGTCGTTTAGCAAGTGGGGACCATGAACGAGCGAACACCGTCGGCGAAAGAATGGAGCCCCCCCCTCCCTCTTCTTTTTCTTTTTTTTAATGATTAAAGTTTATTTTATATTTATTTTTCTCGTACGTGACTGGACTTACCTTAATTGTAATATTTGCATGTTTAGAATCAATTATAAATGTTATTATTCATTCTAAAAATTTAATATCAATCACAAAAACATTAAAAGAGTATAACTTGATCTAAAAAATATAATTTTTTTACAAATGATAAGTTAAATCTGTCGAGCTCATGTTTTTAAATAAATTTAAAATATTATTCAAATTCAACTCGTTTAAAAAATGAGTCTAGCTTGAGTCGAGTTATAAATTTTGAGTAGTTCAATTACTTTACATATTAACGAGTCGAGTTTATGAATTCAAATCTAAATCCGTTTAAAAAAACTTAATTGAATTCAAATAAACTAATTAAAATATTAGTCCAATTAAATAGATTTAAATTTGGATTGAATTTAGATTAAATTTCACTCCATGGAGGGGCCTAAATATGACTATTTGTTGATAGTATGATTCTCATCATGCAATTTATAATTAAACGGAATTCACCCGATTTCAAACTAATCGGGCAAGCGAGCTTGAGTATGTTTTGGACATTCTAAGAGGGAGCACCCTAGCAATTATAACTTCTAAGTGAAATAGAAAAGGATAATTCTATGTGCATTAAATTTATGCACAAAAACTTATACCAAATCAATTTTAGTTGTTGAATCACTAATGGGACCATTGATTCAACAACTACAAGTGATTTAGTGTAAATTTTGATATATATTTTTAACATACATAACATTGCTCAATAGAAAATAATCAAAATACATAGAAATGGTAATGTCATTCCCGCACCCAAAGGTCACCGCTTCTTTGTTTGTTTAATAGATTTGGACGGTTGGTTTGAAGTAAAATAGTTTAATTTATCATTCAATTCCATGTTTGGTTAAAATTTTTAAATCCAAAATTCATATCCCAACCCGTAACTGGCCCGGATGATTAAACCCATGAGAGGGTGAGTTTGAAATCAACCAGCCTAAGATCATTGTAAGTGGATTTTTCTTTCCTTAATCTACCCAATTACAAAGGATTGAATAGGACAATTTAGTCAATTACACAACAAATGTTTAGTTATAATTATAATTAATCTGGGGATCCCATACGTGTATATGTTACCCACCAAACACAAGTATAAATAAAATTCATCTATGAATCCCATGTACAACCAATCCAATCCCCATACCCAAAATATCCAAACATGCCACTGTTGTTTTGCTTTGAAGGTGCCACGGGATGGGTTCGGGCAACACACCCAAACCCCCCTCTCCCCTTCAAAAAAAAAACCCCAAAAAAACCCCCTCCTTTGTATATCTCAGTTGATGCTTTGTTTTGATAGTATCATATGAATGCTGCTCAACAGATTCTTCAGCAAACACAAAGGGGTCTTCAATAAACCATAGGAGAGTAGGTGTCTGTCCTAATAATGACTACTGATACAAAGAGCACGTAGGAAACGGTTTTATTCAATCAAGGATACCAATACAGACAATAAACATACTCAGATACAGATTGAAACAAGCTTCTCATTGTCATCCGAGGGGAAATCCATAAAACAATACCCTAGAGCTTGATCGAGATCTTAGTTTCTTACACTTGTCACGTGCTTCAGAAGCATCTGGACAACATCATGGGAAATTCGTTCAGCCTCTGCTTTCAGATTATGGATCTTTGCTTCCGTTTCTTGTTCAAGACGCTTCACATTAGCACCCGAGTCTCCACTACTCTGTTTGATGACACAGGATAACATCTAATTACTGCATAAATAACATGAAATACAATGGCAAAGAGCCATTGAAAATTCTATAATTCCATGTATGATACGGACAACAAAAGAAGTTGGGAATAAGGATGATAAAGAGGAGGACATAAAAACTTCTCATGAATATAAGTAACTTGGACAATAAAAACTCACATTAGACAGTTCTTTATTATTAACTTTTTCAGATACATCTAATGAGTTTGGACTCAAAATGGACTACAGTGAATTTATATATGTCATTTATAAGGCACATGTAACTCAGAATAAGAATACATAGAACAAGGTCAAAACCATTTGATTCAAAACTCCAAGTTGGCACCAGATATTCAAAATTCAAATAGATTCAACTTGTCATAGTTCTCATATAAATGCGTTTTGAGAGACAACTTCGCTCTTTCACATTAAATTTTACCTCTGCGACCTTTCTCTGGAACTCAGCTTCCATTTGAGCACGAATGGCGGCGATCTCCTTCTCAGCTTCTTCTTTCGCTTGTTTCAGTCTAGCCATTTTTGCTGGAAACAGAAAGCAAGATTGGTATAAATCTCTTGAATTCTAATCTCAACCAATGGGATGACTTTATTCTAAGTTCGGATCAAGAACTTAGGCTTCATCATGTAACATTTATAAAAGTATTATGTACATCAACATTCATGGCATATAAGCATTATGCAGATGACCATCCATGTATTCATTCCTTTATGTGTGGCATTAATGCCTAACCAGCATCTCGTAGCCACAACATAACATAACATTNCGACGGTTGTCGTATAAACTCCGTTGGGAAAATGGACGGCTGAGATTGAACACTGGTTGGTGTGGGACTGTGTGTGTGTGTGTTGTGTCCGTGACAACGGGGTCTAGTTGGGNCTAACCAGCATCTCGTAGCCACAACATAACATAACATTTACTAGGGACTGATTTGTTCTGCTGCTCACCAATTTCCAACAAACAATGTTCTCCTTAGGCAATAACTACACCCTAAACTCTCCCAAAAAAAAAAAAAAAATTCCCAAAAGGAACCCCTTCTTTCTCTTTTGATTGGCATGTATCATTCTTGGTCCCATCATGTTGCGCACACACACACACGCATTACTAACAACTGCTCATCATCCTGGACATTAGATCGATTTGAGAAAACGTCACAGCACAAAGACAAGCACCNAATGTTATTATTCATTCTAAAAATTTAATATCAATCACAAAAACATTAAAAGAGTATAACTTGATCTAAAAAATATAATTTTTTTACAAATGATAAGTTAAATCTGTCGAGCTCATGTTTTTAAATAAATTTAAAATATTATTCAAATTCAACTCGTTTAAAAAATGAGTCTAGCTTGAGTCGAGTTATAAATTTTGAGTAGTTCAATTACTTTACATATTAACGAGTCGAGTTTATGAATTCAAATCTAAATCCGTTTAAAAAAACTTAATTGAATTCAAATAAACTAATTAAAATATTAGTCCAATTAAATAGATTTAAATTTGGATTGAATTTAGATTAAATTTCACTCCATGGAGGGGCCTAAATATGACTATTTGTTGATAGTATGATTCTCATCATGCAATTTATAATTAAACGGAATTCACCCGATTTCAAACTAATCGGGCACGCGAGCTTGAGTATGTTTTGGACATTCTAAGAGGGAGCACCCTAGCAATTATAACTTCTAAGTGAAATAGAAAAGGATAATTCTATGTGCATTAAATTTATGCACAAAAACTTATACCAAATCAATTTTAGTTGTTGAATCACTAATGGGACCATTGATTCAACAACTACAAGTGATTTAGTGTAAATTTTGATATATATTTTTAACATACATAACATTGCTCAATAGAAAATAATCAAAATACATAGAAATGGTAATGTCATTCCCGCACCCAAAGGTCACCGCTTCTTTGTTTGTTTAATAGATTTGTGCTTCTTTGTTTGTTTAATAGATTTGGACGGTTGGTTTGAAGTAAAATAGTTTAATTTATCATTCAATTCCATGTTTGGTTAAAATTTTTAAATCCAAAATTCATATCCCAACCCGTAACTGGCCCGGATGATTAAACCCATGAGAGGGTGAGTTTGAAATCAACCAGCCTAAGATCATTGTAAGTGGATTTTTCTTTCCTTAATCTACCCAATTACAAAGGATTGAATAGGACAATTTAGTCAATTACACAACAAATGTTTAGTTATAATTATAATTAATCTGGGGATCCCATACGTGTATATGTTACCCACCAAACACAAGAATAAATAAAATTCATCTATGAATCCCATGTACAACCAATCCAATCCCCATACCCAAAATATCCAAACATGCCACTGTTGTTTTGCTTTGAAGGTGCCACGGGATGGGTTCGGGCAACACACCCAAACCCCCCTCTCCCCTTCAAAAAAAAAACCCCAAAAAAACCCCCTCCTTTGTATATCTCAGTTGATGCTTTGTTTTGATAGTATCATATGAATGCTGCTCAACAGATTCTTCAGCAAACACAAAGGGGTCTTCAATAAACCATAGGAGAGTAGGTGTCTGTCCTAATAATGACTACTGATACAAAGAGCACGTAGGAAACGGTTTTATTCAATCAAGGATACCAATACAGACAATAAACATACTCAGATACAGATTGAAACAAGCTTCTCATTGTCATCCGAGGGGAAATCCATAAAACAATACCCTAGAGCTTGATCGAGATCTTAGTTTCTTACACTTGTCACGTGCTTCAGAAGCATCTGGACAACATCATGGGAAATTCGTTCAGCCTCTGCTTTCAGATTATGGATCTTTGCTTCCGTTTCTTGTTCAAGACGCTTCACATTAGCACCCGAGTCTCCACTACTCTGTTTGATGACACAGGATAACATCTAATTACTGCATAAATAACATGAAATACAATGGCAAAGAGCCATTGAAAATTCTATAATTCCATGTATGATACGGACAACAAAAGAAGTTGGGAATAAGGATGATAAAGAGGAGGACATAAAAACTTCTCATGAATATAAGTAACTTGGACAATAAAAACTCACATTAGACAGTTCTTTATTATTAACTTTTTCAGATACATCTAATGAGTTTGGACTCAAAATGGACTACAGTGAATTTATATATGTCATTTATAAGGCACATGTAACTCAGAATAAGAATACATAGAACAAGGTCAAAACCATTTGATTCAAAACTCCAAGTTGGCACCAGATATTCAAAATTCAAATAGATTCAACTTGTCATAGTTCTCATATAAATGCGTTTTGAGAGACAACTTCGCTCTTTCACATTAAATTTTACCTCTGCGACCTTTCTCTGGAACTCAGCTTCCATTTGAGCACGAATGGCGGCGATCTCCTTCTCAGCTTCTTCTTTCGCTTGTTTCAGTCTAGCCATTTTTGCTGGAAACAGAAAGCAAGATTGGTATAAATCTCTTGAATTCTAATCTCAACCAATGGGATGACTTTATTCTAAGTTCGGATCAAGAACTTAGGCTTCATCATGTAACATTTATAAAAGTATTATGTACATCAACATTCATGGCATATAAGCATTATGCAGATGACCATCCATGTATTCATTCCTTTATGTGTGGCATTAATGCCTAACCAGCATCTCGTAGCCACAACATAACATAACATATACTAGGGACTGATTTGTTCTGCTGCTCACCAATTTCCAACAAACAATGTTCTCCTTAGGCAATAACTACACCCTAAACTCTCCCAAAAAAAAAAAAAAAATTCCCAAAAGGAACCCCTTCTTTCTCTTTTGATTGGCATGTATCATTCTTGGTCCCATCATGTTGCGCACACACACACACGCATTACTAACAACTGCTCATCATCCTGGACATTAGATCGATTTGAGAAAACGTCACAGCACAAAGACAAGCACCTTTGGATACAGACATTTTTCTGGGATATACAAGTGAATGGACACAACATGGGTTGTATGCAAAATTTAGGAAGGTTTGAAGGAGGAGGTGATGGTAATGCTGACTGTGGACGCAATGTCTGGCCTTAATGCAGAGGTGGTGATTTGATGCAAGTGGTAAAGTGAGGATGGACCATGGCTGTGCTGTAGTATCTGTGCTTTTGTGTTGATGGTATGAGGCTGGAAGTAGGGAGCAGGCCCACTTTCCACTTTGTTACTATGATGCGGGGCGGCAAGCAAGTGAATGTAATCCTGGCCTCCCTCAACCGGTGTGTGTGAGCTTCGCTCCTAATAGCTCTGTACCGCCGCTGGCCACTTTCGTTCCTCTACCCTATCCATTGAGTCATTCCAAAGAGATGTGATTATTACACATTCCCAGCTTGACATTCAACTCCCTCAAATCAACTCGCACGATCATCTAAGCTAGGCGAACAGTGTCAACTTCTTACACACCATCATTGGCTCGTGAACTCGATTTTTTAGGGCCATTGGTGGAGCATAATAACAAAAGCAGAAACAAACTCACAAAAGCATACATGCGCCAAGCAATGCAAAAGAGCTTTTGAAGGACCTCAAGAGTCGGAGATTTGACAGTGTAAAAACCAATCAGGTTTAAAAAAATAATAGCAGCAAAAATACCAGCTCTGGCAGTGTTGACAATGTGCTGAGCTTCTTGTTCTGCAGCCAACAAGAGTTGAATTCCATTCTGTGTCCTGTTGGTTTCCATACTTGCTGCAATGTACCAATGCAGCTATGCTGAAATGTCAGATGCAATTTATTAGATGAAAATAACACTTTAACAACAGGCAAATTTCCACATCAACATAATTGTGACAGTTCCGCTGTTTCACAATGCTCATGAGATGCAATGACATAAAATGAAATAAATTGAAAGGACCAGACTCCGTTATGACACTGCATCTCTGGTTATGGTTATAGAGAAAGCACATGTATTTATATCAGTTGGCAGGCAAGTATTAGGTGCATATTCCAAAATATCTTAATCTCAATAGATAACCAGACCATCAAAAGATAGCCGACGACATCAAATAACAAAGGATGCTTGCATATTTACTCTAGCATTACAGACCATGGTTACCACAATTCACTAAACTCTTAACGACCCACGATCTGGGTACATTAATCCGAAACATGGTGGGTTTGCGATCTAGATCACCAAAACTGACGACCCTAAATTGCAATACTAACTCTAAATCAATTCACTTTATAACATGTAGCACAAATATAAAATGCATATTAATTGACTACATGTATATAGATTTATAATTATATATTATTTTAGAAAATAGAAAATCAAGCACAATTATAAGATAAATGGTAACTAATTTAATATTTATGAATGTTTTGTAATATATAATGTTATATAGTAGTGAAAACGATCTACATAAGAGTTCTAAAACGAATTACGACCCAAAATACTGTATCAACTAAACCTACTTTCATTCTACCACGTACCCAAGAATGTGTCGTATCATATACCCGTACCTGTGCCACGTACCAAAGCGACCCACGATCCAAATCAACGTTATTTAAGGCGTAAAGCGACCGAAGCAACCAAGACTCCTAAAGCTTAGGCGAGAAACGAAGTAAAATGTTTTACCAAAGCGAAACGAACAGTTACAAATAACGTAAATATTTTAGTTTAATTACTTCTAAACATTTAAGTTATAATTTTACATATACTAAATATTTAAATGCAAGCAAAATCATAAACATTTAAATTAAAACAAATACTAATATTTATGTACAGCCAAGGGCTTGTACACATGTATTGAATCACATTTCATAACAGAGTTGTAAACAATTTCATATTGACTGGTGTTCAAGCTTGCATCATCAAAACCAGTGTTTTGAAAAGCACGCCTAGGTGAGAAGTTAGGCGAAGCGAAGGGATCTCGCCTAGAGAATCCCAAGCGAAGCGAATGTGAGTGAAGTGAGCGGCTTGCGCTTAAGTGAAAGGAGAAAAAGTGAACGCCTGAGTCATTAGAGGCGAAATTGTTTTATTTTTATTGTGGACATTGGAAAAAAAAATTAAAAGACATTGATGCACCGAATTATCCCCTTATCCCATAAATACACCTCAAACCCTAATTTTTAGTCAGATTGGCTTCGCTGCTCTGCTTCTACTCCTACACGATCGCTGGACACATCGACACAATACAGAAATATTGGCTGCTCCTACACGATCACTCGATTGAGACTGACGATCACTAGAGACTGGAGGTTGGAGGCTGATGATCGTTGGTTGCTCCTTCCTCACTGATTGCTGGAGGTTAGTCTCCTATTTTTCTTCTCTCTTCTATTTCCCTTTTTTTCTTCTCTCTTCTGGTTCTAATTTTTTTTTTTTTTGCTTTTATTTTTTTTCCTGATTCTGCTCTTTTTTTGTTTTTTTTTTTTTTTCTGATTCTGATTATGCTTCTTTTTTTTTTTTTTTTCTGATTGTGCTGCTGTTTTGCTGTCCTGCTTTTTTATTTGCTTGAATTGTGTCTTATGTTTTTAAATATTAGGATTTAGAATATTATTAGTGTTTATTTGAATATAAATGTTTAAACTATGATTGTTATTAAAATTTGAGATATTATTAGTGTTTGTTTTAATTTAAATGTTTATGATTTTACTTGTATTTAAATATTTAATATATATAAAATTAGAACTTAGATGTTTAGAAATAATTAAACTAAAATATTTAATTTTTTTTAACTGTTTACTTTGCTTCGGTAAAGCGTGTCGCTTCGCTTATCACTTCTCGCTTAGGCGTTAGGAACCTTGGTCACTTCGGTTCATTTTACGCCTTAAATAAAATTGATCAAAACAAAAAGTGACTATATCACAGAACAGCAGAAGCAGCATAGCAAAATCAGTACTATCAGAACAGCAAAACAGTAGAAGCAAAATCAGCAAAATAGCAGAAGTAGAATCAGAAGAAAAAAAAAACAAAAGCAGAATCAGGAAAAAAAAAACTAAAGTAGAAAAAAAATCTCAGCATTAGACAATCAGTAGAAGCAAAAAAAAAAAAAAAACTAGAAGAAAGAAGAACCAGAACTAAAAGAGAGAAGAAGAAGCAGAGAAACAGAAGAACCAGAGAAGAAGCAGAAAAGAAGAAGAACCAGAGAAGAAGAGAAATAGAAGAGAGAAGAAAAAGAGAATGAAACCAACAGTAGTCATCGTCGTTTGTGTCCAGCGAGGAAGGAACATAAAAAGCCAGCAATCGTGTCTGATCATCTAAGCAAAATTAGGGTTTGGGGCTGTATTTATGGGATAAGGGGATAATTCGGTGTGTAGGCATCTTATAATTTTTTTTTCAATTGCCCAATCCAACAATCCATAATAAAAATAAAACAATCCAAGACAACTTCGCCTCGCATGACTAAAGCGCTCGTTTTTCTCGCTTTTTTCTCGATTCAGTCAGATTCGCTTCGCCTGAGATGCTCAAGACGAAAAACCCTCGCTTCTCTTCTCGCGTTGGCGAGCTTTTCAAAACACTGATCCAGGTAACATTGTTACAAACACTGCAAGTTTTCATGTCTTACAGAAAAAACCCTCACCACACAAATTTGAGAATGCTTTCAAGCAATATCTCAAAAACTAAGTTTGTAAAAGCGGGGAGCAAAACAACTTGAGTTGAATGGTGAATTGTAGCACCTTTCATTATAGTCAATTTAGTCAGAATTCCTAAATTTTTGTGTGGAAACAACGACTACTCCCAAAAAAAGTAGGCATTTTTCTACTGAAAAGTTAGCACAGAAAAATAACAAAGGTGCATAAGGGGAGTCAAAGCCGCATGCACACACAGGACTATTGAACACAAAAATCAAGCTCCCACCACACCATTTAATATCACCAAGGTCATCTACAAAGCAAATTAGAGAATTGAGAAACTTAGCTAAAAAATATAAATGAGAAAAATCACTAGTTTGGATTACGAGGCACCTCAACATCCCGAAAAAATGTCTTTGTTCCATTCCTCTCAATGAGACCACATAAGATACGGCCATGGATCAAATTTTTGTTTTTGTGCATAGTCCTGATCAGCTCAGTAAGAAACACGAACACAGATACGACCCGACATGGACATGACATTTCTCAAAAAAGTAGGTCACAGACATGTTGAGAATACGTTACAAAAAATTATATTTTGTATATAACATTATATAATTTATCACAAATATAGTGATAATAATATGGAATTCAAAAAAAATTCAGTATTTTATGATAAGTAAATCTTATGTGAAGTCATCTGTGTAAATTTTTTGACTAAAACATCATTATAATAGTCAATGATCATCAATTTTTTTTGCAAACATGTGTACCTGATATATAATTTAAGTAATTGCTCATTTTCTCAATTCCTCTTTTTTAAAATTTTTATACATCTTTTATTTTTATTATTATATTTTGAGGAGTACAATTTTGACATGTCTATTATTAGTAATTATATATTCTCAAAATTTTAAACTTCGTCAATTACATTTCAACACCTGTTTATTGTTTAGTAGTAAACATGTTCTAAAGAAGTGTCAGACACATATCCGAAATTAAAATTTTTTTATTTAACTATGAAAATGAATAAAAGAGTATCAGACACGTGTCCAAAGAGTGTCAGTGTCTGACATGAATACGTCACCTTCTTGAGAGTGTCCGTGTTCTCCGGGGCCAACCCGACAAAAGATGATACCCTAAGCGAAAGTTATAAACAAGACCCTTTAAAAATTTATTATAAATCTATAATATAAAATATGATAGATTTCAATAAGTCCATCCGACGGTCTCAAATAGACTTATGCAACGACCACCAACGTCCCTCTCAAAACCATTCACATTGAATTTCCCCCTCGCCAAATTCATCCTTTCTTACTTACGTTACACCGTGCCTTCAGATACGGGTTACCCCTAATATAATTTTAACGTACGACGAAATTTCATTTAAAATTTGTTATTCACTTTTTGTGATGTAAAATTAGTGATTTATTTTTTATATTCACATTTTGTTAGTATATCTTATTCAATTTTTATGCTTTTAATATTTGGATTCATATTTTTACAGTTAACATATTCAAAACCAAAAATTCTTGTAAGCAAAACAAAGTGTTAAAACAATAAATGACTATATACTAAGAGAAGATTTAATAAAAATGGAACAATAATACATGATAAATAGAGATTGTATAAATTGACTCTTTATTCATCTTTTAAATTGTCTAATAAATTATACCTTCACAAAAAAATAGTTGAATTAAATAATTATATTATAGAAGTATAAAATAATAATTTATTCATGTTTATATGTGTATATACTGATCAAGAAAAAGAAAAGAAATTTTTTTAGTGATATGAGTAAATAAGTATACAATTTTTTTTTTAATTCAGACTAGTTAGTGTGTGTGTGTGAGAGGGAGAGAGATTTATTTGTAGACTCTAATTGTATTGCGACATTTGATATTCTAGTGATTATAGGAAGAGACTATAGGGCCTTTTGATTTTACTTGGGCTTTTTCTAAGAATTTGCATATGATTAGGTCTTTTGTGTGTAAAATATTTTTTTGGGCCAAAATAATAGGTGAAGACCACAAACATAATTGGGAGCCCTCTATTTTTTGAGGCCCAAGGCTATTTAGTTGGCCTACCTTTTGGGCCAGTCCTGGTGCTCTCAACAATGGAAAAGATTTGGAAACATAAAAGAAACAAAGAAAATTTTGAAAAATCATTTCCGAAAAATTCTGAAACATTGGACCAAACATACCCAAATATCTCAAAGCACTTTTGAATACTACGAAACAAAAGAATTTCAATGTTCAATCACTAATTTGTTGCAGTATCCATGGAATTGAAACATTTCAGACGCCCTTGTGAAAACAAAATGTATTTTTGATCCTCGAGAATAACGAGGCAGCAGATAGCATATTGTAACAAGATCCGAAAAAAGGTCAGAGTCAAATGATACAAGAGGTGAAGCTAATATAGTTAAGCTGATTGAACTCACTAGACCTAACCTATCTTGCAGTAGTCTGCAAACCTTGACATCTAACATACATGACACTTTTCCTAAATGTCATAACCAATTGATATCATAGAGCTTTGTTACTTTGGAGGCCAAGTTCAAGAATTAAAGGCAAGCGGGACCTGAATCTNACCACCAAAGCTTTAACAATCAATGTCGCCCACAAATTTTAGCCAAGTCTACAAGTTGCTAAACCATACAAAATGAAATGATTTTAATTTTGAAAGTGTAATAAGTTGATCGACAAATTAGGTAATCTTTGTAACGATGAAATCGAAATATTGTGCTTAGGTTATTAGACTAGTCCAAGACATTGAGTCCCACTTGAAAATACAATAACATCTTTCTCACCATCCCCAACATACATGTCATGGGGATGCATTGTCATATCATTTTACAAGGTGTTGCTAACTCATTGTGTGCTTAATCAAAGCACCCGTCATATCAGAGAAGCATACTTTCCACATAGAGATACATCCCTCTAGATCAGTGCAAATAATGGTAGTCTACTGTAACCTTTTTATCATTTGTTTTTTTGCAGGGATGTATTTGCCTCAAGTGGTGAGATAACTTAATCATGGATTATAAGTTTATAATCATATGTAACTTCCTACACTTGGCACATAGCAAGTATCTATATCAATATTCAATATTATGGTTTATGGTTTAGATCAATTTAAAATCAATTGTATCCCTACTTAGTAATATTATGGTTTACAAATCTTTGATTTCTTCTTTCTGTTTATATTTTTTTTTTCATTTTTCTTCTATATTAGAAATTGCGCTATAGTTTTGTAGAAACGGGTGTTCGGTGTATTTTTGTTTAATACTACAGAACGCTTTGGCAATTTATGGTGGTTGTGAATTCATGTAAACCTTCATTTATCAATTTTTATTATTAGTGAATAAGTATTTCTTGATGAGCCTAAATCTAACCAGGTTGACCCCAATTAATCAAGCAAGTCAAAGTTAGCTAAAAGGTAGCTCAAATCCATTTTATCAATTCGACTCAGTTCAAGTTCCAAGGAGCCCGAGAAGATAAGAACACGTGGGAGAGAGATTATTGGGATATGCACTTATGAAGACCAGTTCTACCTTAATTGTATTTACCAAAGAAGTAATGTCCTCTCACGCACGTCACCGCCTCACCAAACCTATATATTGTAAACTCTCTCCCCATGAAGAGACATCTCTTCCAACACACATCTCTACACATTGAGTTTTGTCTCTCTGCACCTCCCTACACACATAGCTTCTCTCTTCTAGCTAGTGTACTTCTCCCGAAGCATATACCTCCCAGAGCTCTCTGTCTCTGTTACTTTATTTTTCAATAAATTCCTCTTGCCACAACTGGGGTTTCTCGAGAGTGGAGTAGGTCATTCGAAGCGAATCACTATATATGTGTGTATTTGCTCATATTTACTGTTTTGTCATTGATTACTTTATTTATTGTTCATTAATTACACACATTCATATACTTCACCTGATCGGGTAGGATAGGCTAAGAAAAAATTCTTCCGCAAAGTATCGAGTAAAAAGACGAAAGATAATATTTCCTACCCATAGGGTAGGGTGAACACCCCTCTTTCCAACTTCAGAGTGTCAATCCGTATCATGTGACCCGTGTATTGTATATTTTTATATCATGTTTATATTAAGACTTATGAAAAAAAATTATATTTAATGTGTTCTGAGGATCAAACATTAATCTAAACATTTTATAATATATATTTAATAATCGTGTCGTGTCATATTAGTATCAACATATTATAATTAACACCCCCACTAACATAATAATGATATGACAACCAAAGTGCTTACGGCCTTTCTTTTTCTCTTGCAGTCATCTATGCTACATTCAATTGTCGAGTCCACAACTGGTAAACTGTGATTCTTTCCCCAAGGAACATGATAGCAAGCACAGATAAATGAAAATAAACAAATTGTGAAAGATTGTTACAAGGAATAGGACAAAATAATCATGGAAATTTACAAGCCAAAAAATTGTAAAAGTTGAAAAAAGAATAGTGTTTCCCATCATGGATTCCCATAAAACTCCAAAGCCATCACCTGGTACTTTAGAGACTCCTCTACATTCCAAGTGCACATTTCAGTGTTCAAGTGTTGAGGTTTCTCTTAGTGTGTCTTTATGGTTTAGAGTATGATGTCAATGAAAATTTTGGTCGCTGGGTTATTTATTGGTCTAGTGTTGAGCGAAGCAAGATTGGAGGATAATTTACTAATTATTACTAATTATTAGGCCTAATGTTATTTTCACTGTTCACTTTTCTCTTTTTATTTTTCCGTGCACTTGCTTTTTCCATAATTAGTTGGGAGATACTTTTGTCAAAACAAAAATTGTATTTCAAAATGATCATGTGTAGCACACATTTGTAACAATTAGTAAATATAAATATATCATTGTTAGTGATGATAATCGAGTCCGGTCGGGTCAAGGGTCATGATGGATTTGGGTTCAAGGCACTTTAACCCAAACACAATCCAAGTTAAATGGATTAGATCTTCGGACACAAATACAACCTGTTTCTAAATACAACCAACCCAACACGACTCGTGACATCAGGTTCACACAAGTCATGTTCGGATAAACATGACCCAACTCGTAATTCAACCTACCCAGGTCGGGTAAACATAGATCGTATTGACAAGTTGTGTCATACACAAATTTATATAAAAAAATAACCAACCCTAATCCATTAATTCGTGTCGTATTCATATAGTATTGTCGTGTCGTGTCAAAATTTGACACCCTTAATCATTGTTACTATCATCAACTGCAAAAAAAAATAAAAATTAAAGTTTGTTTAATTATCCAATTGAAATTTTTTTTGGCTCCACCCCTGTGCATCTAAATAAAAATTTTGATCCTTAACCTTTGCTGCAACAACATTTGCAAAAACTCCTATCACTATCCCAGCCTTCAGTCCACCACCGTTTGTGGGAGGAGTGGAGTTAACGCGGGGCATCAAGGGTGAAGGCGGCAGGGACTTGCTCTGTGGCAGGGTCAGGGCGGTCGCTGCAGGTGGTTGATGGTGAGAGAATAAGCTGCAGGAGCTGGTGCAGCTTCAACGATCTGCGTGGACTGAAGTATTGAAAGATAATAGTACCGTAGTAGTGAAAGAACAAAGATTCTAACCATTCTCGTCATGGCCAAAAAGAGCCATGGAAGCTAGTGAATGAGTACACAAGAGGCATTCTTTGATGAAAAAACGGAACATAAGTATATTGAACAGCAGAGAGCTGAATTTAGATGGAGAAAGGTCAATAGAAGTCAAGGTACGAAGATGAAAAAATCGAAGTAAAGATTGTTACTGTGGATTCATGATGCTCTTAGCTTTGTGATTACATGATTCAATTGGAGAACCCATTGGTTCATGGGGGCGTGGGAGAGTATTGCCCTTCGAACAANTCATCCATAGGGTAAACAAGTGCCAGTTCTACTGATTTCTACAGAACAGAAACCAACCAATAAAAAAAAAACTCCCTGAAAATCAATAGCAAATTCCTATTTTTCAGATGTAGACTGGAATAACTAGTCAGACAAAGGATGATGAATTTTTTTTCATAAGAATAACCTGTAACAATTCTTTCCAAAGGAACCAAAGTTGGACGTTGATGCAAATGTCAAAGCTGCTCTAATGGATTAAGAATGGGATCACCATTTTGCTTACAAACCACCCATATTGAATTAATATCAACAGTTTCTGAATTCCAGTCGCTACATATTATACCCCACCAAAACTGCAACAATTCATCTCATAGCTGAAAAACACCTTTTGATAATTGTGAATATAACCAGTTAAATTCTGGATATAGAGGACAAAAATTTGAAGTAAAAAAAACACCACAATCACTATTTAATCATCTAATCTAGGTCAAAATAGCACCACCCATTAAAAATTTTCACCCAATGATACAAAACAACGCCACCAAGTTATCCCAGAAGCTTATCACTGGAAGTTTCCAATCAAAATGAAAGTCCTAGATTTTTCATTCCTTCACCACCTCCAAACTCAAAAGAGTTCAAGAAGTAAGATTCATACCCAGTTGAACTACCATGAAACAGTAAATTTAGATATATAGTGGATCAAGAATAATGAAATTTGAGTGAAGACGACCAGATCTACCACAAAAAAGGATAGAATTAAGGAGGAATTTGTGGATGTAAACATAAGATTGTAAACAGAGACAAGCATTTATATGATCTACAAGCAGAAAAAAATATCTCAAAATCAAAAACAGGAGAGCGAATATAGAGACAATTGAAATTGTGGTGTGGCGTAGAAACGTACCTACAGAATCGAGATTTGGTCAATGAGAATTGAGGCTTTGTGGTGTTCGGGCTAGGGAAGAGTCGATGAGAGAGAAATATAAAGAGTCCTATTTGCAGCAGGATCTGAAGAGATAAAACTGCCGTATAGCATGTTGGTGTTGAGTGACAAATATAGCCCTACAGTTATTATTTTTACCACCAAAGCTTTAACAATCAATGTCGCCCACAAATTTTAGCCAAGTCTACAAGTTGCTAAACCATACAAAATGAAATGATTTTAATTTTGAAAGTGTAATAAGTTGATCGACAAATTAGGTAATCTTTGTAACGATGAAATCGAAATATTGTGCTTAGGTTATTAGACTAGTCCAAGACATTGAGTCCCACTTGAGAATACAATAACATCTTTCTCACCATCCCCAACATACATGTCATGGGGATGCATTGTCATATCATTTTACAAGGTGTTGCTAACTCATTGTGTGCTTAATCAAAGCACCCGTCATATCAGAGAAGCATACTTTCCACATAGAGATACATCCCTCTAGATCAGTGCAAATAATGGTAGTCTACTGTAACCTTTTTATCATTTGTTTTTTTGCAGGGATGTATTTGCCTCAAGTGGTGAGATAACTTAATCATGGATTATAAGTTTATAATCATATGTAAATAATGTAACTTCCTACACTTGGCACATAGCAAGTATCTATATCAATATTCAATATTATGGTTTATGGTTTAGATCAATTTAAAATCAATTGTATCTCTACTTAGTAATATTATGGTTTACAAATCTTTGATTTCTTCTTTCTGTTTATATTTTTTTTTTCATTTTTCTTCTATATTAGAAATTGCGCTATAGTTTTGTAGAAACGNCTCTACTTAGTAATATTATGGTTTACAAATCTTTGATTTCTTCTTTCTGTTTATATTTTTTTTTTTCATTTTTCTTCTATATTAGAAATTGCGCTATAGTTTTGTAGAAACGGGTGTTCGGTGTATTTTTGTTTAATACTTCAGAAAGCTTTGGCAATTTATGGTGGTTGTGAATTCATGTAAACCTTCATTTGTCAATTTTTATTATTAGTGAATAAGTATTTCTTGATGAGCCTAAATCTAACCAGGTTGACCCCAATTAATCAAGCAAGTCAAAGTTAGCTAAAAGGTAGCTCAAATCCATTTTATNTACAGAACGCTTTGGCAATTTATGGTGGTTGTGAATTCATGTAAACCTTCATTTATCAATTTTTATTATTAGTGAATAAGTATTTCTTGATGAGCCTAAATCTAACCAGGTTGGCCCCAATTAATCAAGCAAGTCAAAGTTAGCTAAAAGGTAGCTCAAATCCATTTTATCAATTCGACTCAGTTCAAGTTCCAAGGAGCCCGAGAAGATAAGAACACGTGGGAGAGAGATTATTGGGATATGCACTTATGAAGACCAGTTCTACCTTAATTGTATTTACCAAAGAAGTAATGTCCTCTCACGCACGTCACCACCTCACCAAACCTATATATTGTAAACTCTCTCCCCATGAAGAGACATCTCTTCCAACACACATCTCTACACATTGAGTTTTGTCTCTCTACACCTCCCTACACACATAGCTTCTCTCTTCTAGCTAGTGTACTTCTCCCAGAGCATATACCTCCCAGAGCTCTCTCTCTCTGTTACTTTATTTTTCAATAAATTCCTCTTGCCACAACTGGGGTTTCTCGAGAGTGGAGTAGGTCGTTCGAAGCGAATCACTATATATGTGTGTATTTGCTCATATTTACTGTTTTGTCATTGATTACTTTATTTATTGTTCATTAATTACACACATTCATATACTTCACCTGATCGGGTAGGATAGGCTAAGAAAAAATTCTTCCGCAAAGTATCGAGTAAAAAGACGAAAGATAATATTTCCTACCCATAGGGTAGGGTGAACACCCCTCTTTCCAACTTCGGAGTGTCAATCCGTATCATGTGACCCGTGTATTGTATATTTTTATATCATGTTTATATTAAGACTTATGAAAAAAAATTATATTTAATGTGTTCTGAGGATCAAACATTAATCTAAACATTTTATGATATATATTTAATAATCGTGTCGTGTCATATTAGTATCAACATATTATAATTAACACCCCCACTAACATAATAATGATATGACAACCAAAGTGCTTACGGCCTTTCTTTTTCTCTTGCAGTCATCTATGCTACATTCAATTGTCGAGTCCACAACTGGTAAACTGTGATTCTTTCCCCAAGGAACATGATAGCAAGCACAGATAAATGAAAATAAACAAATTGTGAAAGATTGTTACAAGGAATAGGACAAAATAATCATGGAAATTTACAAGCCAAAAAATTGTAAAAGTTGAAAAAAGAATAGTGTTTCCCATCATGGATTCCCATAAAACTCCAAAGCCATCACCTGGTACTTTAGAGACTCCTCTACATTCCAAGTGCACATTTCAGTGTTCAAGTGTTGAGGTTTCTCTTAGTGTGTCTTTATGGTTTAGAGTATGATGTCAATGAAAATTTTGGTCGCTGGGTTATTTATTGGTCTAGTGTTGAGCGAAGCAAGATTGGAGGATAATTTACTAATTATTAGGCCTTATTAAGTGCTTAATTTTAATATAAAGTCTCTAAAGATTGTGTTCATCATCACTGCTAATGTTATTTTCACTGTTCACTTTTCTCTTTTTATTTTTCCGTGCACTTGCTTTTTCCATAATTAGTTGGGAGATTCTTTTGTCAAAACAAAAATTGTATTTCAAAATGATCATGTGTAACACACATTTGTAACAATTAGTAAATATAAATATATCTTTGTTAGGGGTGATAATCGAGTCCGGTCGGGTCAGGTGTCATGATGGATTTGGGTTCAAGGCACTTCAACCCAAACACAATCTAAGTTAAATGGATTAGATCTTCGGACACAAACACAACCTGTTTCTAAATACAATCAACCCAACACGACTCGTGACCCAAGGTTCACACAAGTCATGTTCGGATAAACATGACTCAACTCGTAATTCAACCTACCCAGGTCAGGTAAACATAGATCGTATTGACAAGTTGTGTCATACACAAATTTATATAAAAAAATAACCAACCCTAATCCATTAATTTGTGTCGTATTCATATAGTATTGTCGTGTCGTGTCAAAATTTGACACCCTTAATCATTGTTACTATCATCAACTGCAAAAAAAAAAAAAAATTAAAGTTTGTCTAATTATCCAATTGAAATATTTTTTGGCTCCACCCCTGTGCATCTAAATAAAAATTTTGATCCTTAACCCTTGCTGCAACAACATTTGCAAAAACTCCTATCACTATCCCAGCCTTCAGTCCACCACCTTTTGTGGGAGGAGTGGAGTTAACGCGGGGCATCAAGGGTGAAGGCGGCAGGGACTTGCTCTGTGGCAGGGTCAGGGCGGTCGCTGCAGGTGGTTGATGGTGAGAGAATAAGCTGCAGGAGCTGGTGCAGCTTCAACGATCTGCGTGGACTGAAGTATTGAAAGATAATAGTACCGTAGTAGTGAAAGAACAAAGATTCTAACCATTCTCGTCATGGCCAAAAAGAGCCATGGAAGCTAGTGAATGAGTACACAAGAGGCATTCTTTGATGAAAAAACGGAACAAAAGTATATTGAACAGCAGAGAGCTGAATTTAGATGGAGAAAGGTCAATAGAAGTCAAGGTACGAAGATGAAAAAAACGAAGTAAAGATTGTTACTGTGGATTCATGATGCTCTTAGCTTTGTGATTACATGATTCAATTGGAGAACCCATTGGTTCATGGGGGCGTGGGAGAGTATTGCCCTTCGAACAACTGCCAAGTAAGAGAAGAAACTTTTTATTTATTGCTTAAGACTATTGAAGGCAAAACTATGGAGTTTATAAGTTAAACAAAACAGAAAGACAAAGGAATTTTGAAAGTTATGCCTATGGCTCCCCCCCAACAAACCCCCTTTTTTTTTTTTGGCTTCTATCACCATTCTGACTGATCCGAGCAGCATTTTTGGCTTCTAACCAAAGGGCAAAAGGCTACTCAAAATGTTACAAACCTCACAATTCATCTTTCACATCATCACTGCTGCTCTCATGGGTCTTGGTTGCATCAGAAGCTTGGGAATCCGGGGTTGATGCTTGTTTTTTGAGCTTGAACGGGATGGATGCGTGCTTCTTGAGGAATTTGTAAAAAGCCACGACTGTACGGTCAGTGTCACAGGTGATCTGCAAAACCCAAAAATCATTTAAAGCAAATGTCAAGAAACTTGATGAAAGGCATGGTTAGACTTTGTTGGGAGAAAGAATGAGATCTAAAACAATAGTCAATGAGAACTAATGCCGCACTAACCGGGTCGAAGCTCTTGTTGCCAGCTGGGAAGAAGAGAAGCGTGGGGAACCCATCAGCCTGTAAAAATCAGGCAAAACAATCGTCACCCAAATGCACTCTCGATGTAGTTCGAAATCACTGAAATCAAGACATATTAATGAAACAGGATGAAGATTCAATGGCTAAACATGTCATATCCTAGGCATCTGTTCAAAAGGGACTTCAGAACGAATCAACAGAAAATAGAATTAACGAGAAGATCAGGCCTCGTTGCACCAATGCACAATGTCTCAGACCCCGTATTTGATACCCTACAAATTAAACAATCTACTAGTAAAAAGTAATTGTTGGAAGTCCAAAATATAAATTTTACCAGAGGGAAATGTCCTTTCCGAGCATTGAATTGCACAGTTAAATTCGAGACCAGAAGGCAGCAATGAAGTCAAATTTTATATTAATTAGACTTGTCACAAAACCCCAACCCTTGCCCAATTCATACTATTGAATCTTCTGAATTAAGTCCATACTGAACCGTCCTATTTCCTTGTTTTTTTTTTTTCCCCAATATAGCAAGATGAGCCAGAGAATGCAGTACCAGAGGAGAGTGAAGATCTGAAGTGAATTAGTCAAAACAGTACCTTGGCACGAGGATGCTCATTTGTAGTCCCATCCATCTTAGCTATGACAAGAGAATCAATGCCTCTCAAATGCTTGGCAAGCTTGTCATATATTGGCTCTAGTGCTTGGCAATGCCCACACCAAGGTGCATAAATCTGATTTAAAACAAATTGAACAGTCATAACTATACATCTGAGCATACTTCATGATGGTTTCACCATTATTGATGAGGAAGATTAATACCTCAAGAAGTACATCTTTCGACTCGTCCAAAACAATTTCATCGAAGTTGTTGCCAACCACTATTTTTACATCCCCATCATTCTGCACAAATAGAAAAGAATTTGGATCAAATGCTTGAATAATGCATACAAATCACAGTTTAATGAAAGGCAACAACTTACAGTCTCCGGAATTGGATCGGACTTATAGAAAGGCTTAAGATTGTCTTCGAGGAAATTATCCCCAAATGACTGCAAGATGGCAAAGATCATATAAACAGCTGACATCGCTATAAATGAAAGAAGAATATTCCAAATTTATCAAAAAGACAACACAAGCTACAAGAACATAAAAAAGTATACAAAGGTACAGACCTTGATGCTGCCTAATGTTAATACACCATCCAATGAAAACTTCCTGCCATCATCATTTCCTGTGTAACCAAGAACCTGCATGCAAAAGGACACAGTTTACTTTGTTTCATCCATCTCAAGTTCAAAACAGGCCTCATCTAGGTAGCCAGGGTAACTGCCTCTGCCGCTTTAAATTTACAAAATGCAGATGGTCAAGAAAAGATAAATGCATCAGATAAAGATCAACACCCAAGTAGAAACAACTTAGAAAAACTCACTTTTGGAGCATCTCCTGTCACACCAAAGTACTCTGAAACTGGTTTCCCAACATCTTCATTATCCATTTCCACATAAACAAAGATAAGCTGCAAAGATCAAGTAAAACATATGAATAACGATACAAAAACAACTTTGGGAGGAGCAAAGATCTAACCAGTATTGAGAGATGATAGCTTCATGTGCACAAAAAATATATAGAAGCCATATTAAAGGATGATGATCTACAAGAAGTATCTTCTTGACACTTGTTGACAAGAAACAAAAACAACTTCATTTGCATCTAAACTGTACATGGCCAGTCTATTTTATAGCAAGTGCAATTTAATTCAACTCAAAGATTCAAGGAAACTTGTGGTGGCTCCGCATTTATGTGAGGAAGGCACTCTTTCAGAAAACACCACCTAAACATATGACGACCCCCAAGTCCACTTCCATTTGTCCTTCTTTCTTGTGGTGGAACCTGGCATTCACCCTCCTACAAGTGATAATTGCCAAAACAATAAAAAAGACATCTTGCATTTTGCCCTCTCCCACAAAGACTGTACTCGGATATATTATGTATATAAAATACTTGTCGATTTATAGATTCAGTGGCTCATCAGTTATCACTTGAATCAAATTATACTCAAAGACAGATTTATATGTTCTGGAAACCATTTCCACGAGCAAACCCTTGTATGGCCATATTACTCTGCTTGGACCTAGGAGGCATGTTTCATGCAGCCCTAATTTCACTTCGAATTATGTACCTCAACATCTAAATCAGTATTGGAAAATGAATGGAGTAGTGGAATGTGCACACCAACATATTGGATAACCCCAGTGTGGCATGAAGTAGTTGATGTCAAGTCGGCTCTTATGCTGTTAGCTATGCCCTTCTTGGTCCCCCCGACATGGTGGAGGTTCCATAGCACATCATGAGCACTGAACTAAGGGCCAGCTGAGCAACTCAAGCGAACCACCATACCTTTTGCTACAACATAGGAACATAAGGGAAAAAGTTGTGAAGGTGGCCTCATTATCCACACCTCCAATCGGATTAGTGGGCAACCATTTGACCCAGGTTTGGCGGGTTTTGGAGTGCCTTCCAAAGGGGACTAGTGCATATCCCGAGATAATTATTACCATCTGTACCTCACATCTCAGCACAGTGGAACGTGTAACACACATGTTGTCCATTCAACTACATTTATTCTTATAATCAATAGCCTAACATAATGCACTAGCGAGGGACAACCCCCCCATATAGATAGGAGGATGGCACCACTGGCAAAGACGGTTTGGTTAAAATACCACAAGTGCGAAAGCACACGCCTAACTTGTAGAGCATGGCATAGGGAGGACGGTGAGCTCAAACGGTGAAAGAGCCAGGGGAGGTCGAGTCATTTGATGGAAATGGAAGGCTTTTCGCTATTAGGTAAGGCCCTACGGAGTGGAGTAAAAGGAGGTGCATGAATTCTAGGAAAAAGAGGGAGCCACTTATATAAAAAATCTAATGAAGCAAAATTGACTGAACAAATAGAGTTAATGGCATAACAAACAGTGTTACTGAGACGCAAATTAGCTTCTAAGTGCGAACAGTTTCAAATTTACTACAGGATTTGCAAATGAATGCCATCTCGAATAGGGGATCTGGTCGAAACATCTACCGGAGCCTACCAACTAGAAGGACTGAGAAATTAATGGAGTACAAACTTATTTTCAAGTTTTACCTTATCTAATCATTTAGAGTATTGAAACGTTGTATCCTTGCATGTTTCCATGGAACATAGTGAAGAAATGAACAACATCAGATAACGAAAAATGATAGAAACATAAAATTATACGGTCTATAGTATATTATAACATTCCCGAACAAAATAAGGATTATTCAGTAAACGACAATTATCTTGGTTATTCATGTTCCACTTGCTAAGTTCCAATAATTGAGCAAGTTTCTTTCCCGCCGCCCTTCCACTGGGCCGCACAAACAAAGAAAATTAACTGGTAATAAGAACTAGAAAAAAAAAATCTAAAAATTCAGTGTCAAACCAACGACTATTCTCAAAGGCAAGCATGAGTTCTACAAAAGCCAAATGGGTAAAATAAGTAACAATTAGCTTCTGCATCACCTTTCCTTTGAAAGCTTTTGCTGCCTCTTGGAATGCAGGTAGAAACTTCTCTGAGTCATTGGAAGTAGCAAAAAGTATCAACTGAGAATATAAAAGAAACCAACATGTGAAAAACAATGAAATGGCAAAATCAAATCATATGAGACAAGTGGCATGACATTATGTATTACCTGTTTCTTTATTGGATTCTCAAATATTAGTGAGGCACTTTCCCGAGTAAAAATGGTCACTAAAGGAAGCTTGTTCTCAAATACAAATTCTGCTACTGCTGATTTGCTGAACTGACCCACTATGGAACCAAATGAACATGAGCAAAGGTAGTGAAAGTCAACCTGAAGTGCGCAAAACATGGTTTCAAGGAAACTAACCAAAGTGGTTGATTTTTTCAGCCTCCTTCTTTAGCATGACTAGAGCTGGACGTTTGACTTGGGGATCAATGTGGAAGAGCTTTGCCACCTCAGGAGCGGCAGTCTGATAAAAACTGACATCATCTTCCAGTTTTGAAGCAGCAGCAAGCTCCTCACTCTCCGGGCCCTGCAAACACAATAAAACATCCAGTTGAAACACAAGACAGACAAAACTCAAATTTTACCCTGGGAAGTTCAAATGTTTCACACTATGCTTCTCGCTTTTTTGATCTATGTTGTGAAATATCCATTCATAATTTCCACAACCGGACTCCAGTACTGAAGTAGGGAAGTTTTTCACGAATTAAGAATAACCTACTGTGATTACTCCATATCTGAATAGAGGAGTTATAAAAACTGACTCAGTTATTAGCTTCTGAGTGGCCAAGTTTGACTTGAGCAAGTCCACAAGCAGCAAGGTCATGCTGCCCAATTCTTGTGTTATCCTTATAAATAAAAAAAAATGGAAGCTAAAAAGATCTCAGAGCTTTAATTCAATCATAAAAGTAATAATATAGATGGGACAGCTCATTTCTGTTAATTAACCTACCCTTTTTTTCATTTATACGTACTTTAATTTCTCAAGAAACACATGAAAAATGAAAAACAAGAAAAAATTTCCAATCCAAATAACCAAAATAACTATGAAAAGGTGCGACACAAAGCTGTGGTTGCCAAGACTTATATCGCTTTTCAGCTGTCACCAGCAACTCATTATTGAGGTTTTTAGAGCACGTAGAGAGGGAGCAAAAAGGAATCATCAACTAGTGTGCATTTGACGCAGAGGGAATTTAGAATTTTTGGTACTGAAAAATCAACCAAAAAGAAACAAACATTAAAATTCAAATTATGATAGAGAAATACCACCAAATTGTTCAGAAAGCCCAAAACTACTTTCAGTTCATTAGCCAATATACGTTCTGCCTCTTCTGTTGTTGTTATGTTGTACAAAGCAGGTCCAGTCTTCTTCTTCACCCAAGTCACAATAGCATCCCTGCAATGTATATTACAAACTAATGAATTAGTTAGATGTCCAAAAGGAAAGGACATGCAATCCACTTATTTCCCTTGAAGTAAATTCTGAAACATTTTAAGCAAAGAAGAATATCAAAGCAGCAAAACTTATAAGCTTTTCTCCTAATCTCATAAAAACAACTAAAGAATTTGATTGTTCAGGTTCAATCATGAGAACAAACCAAGGGATGTTTTGGTCATTAAACAGAAAATGAATGGCTGCTTACAACTTTGAATATCATTTTATTCTCAACAATTGAAACCATATAATAATATCACAACTTACCACCAAGCCAAGAGAACAATGGCATGGTATACTAGCATTTAAAAGCAAATTTTCTGTGAAAGACAATTAATGATATTGAAGCCTTCACCGATTCACAAAGAAATAGTAAGTTAGAATGATATGAAGAAACACTATTATCTTAGGCTTTCAAATCAATTTCAATGACTCTGATCATGCTTGGAAGAGGTCTATTATAACTATGACAGAACTCTAGTTAAAATCATACATAGAACACAATGAGAAGATCTAAACCAGAGGACACAAATGTATTTACAATTAGACTTCCCACCAAACCACACATAACATGCCATGATTTTCATATTTGCTTATTTCTGTATTATAACAATGCTAAGACCAAGGAACAATCAGAGTATCTCATTCTGGCCTCCGTTAATTGCATGATTTTCTAGGGAAACATCAGATTGTACATCAATCATGAAGTAACATTGTGCAATTCTGTTTTCCATATGTTAATCACACAGGTTGTTTGTTGTTAACTGTTCCAAAATACATAAAACAACCTATTCAGTTCTCCACCAGTATTGCAGCAACTAAATAGAATAATGAACTGAATCAAAAACAAAATCTCACCAACGTAAATCATATCTATTTCAGTATTTGTCTTCCAGATGGATTTTATAATTCTATTCTCCCAGTAATCTCATCAGCAAAACAGAATAATAAGCAAAATCCAAAATGAAAACTCCCAGAACCAAACCAATCCAAAAATTAGTATGCACACACACTTACTTAGTCCGTCCACCAGGATAAAGCTTGTGAACCCCCTCAACAAAGAAAAACACCGTCGGGAATCCCTGAACATCATACTTCTGAGCCAACTCACTCTCCTCCGTCGCATCCACCTTGGCCAGCACCGCCTCTCCCTTCAACTCCGTCGCCGCCGCCGCATACTCCGGCGCCAGAGCCTGACAATGTCCGCACCACGGAGCATAAAATTCCACCAACACATAGCTATTCTTCTCCACAAACTCACTAAAATTCGACTCCTTCAACACAACCACATCCTTCTCGTCGATCACCGGAGGCGCGTACGAGTCGTGAGAATCGGACGACTCGTCGTCCTCGAGTCCATCATAATTCTCATAGTTGTGGTACGGATCTGAATGCGACGCAACGGCGTCGTCTTCTCCTTCCTCGAGAAACTTCAGATCTTCATCGAGATCGGCGTCTTCGGGCTTGGAGATAGAAACATAGAAGGTAGCGAAACAGAGAAGAACGAAGAGATAGAAAACGAGAAGAGGCTTGGTGGAGGCCATTGGAGAGAGAGAGAGAGAGAGAGAGGTGAAAGTGAAAGCGAAAGTGAAAAGTGTCCGAGAGAGATTGAGTTTTATTGCAGAGTTTGACTCACACTATGCACGCCGCTGGCTGGGCTGTGGGGTTCGTGGTCGTGGTTGGGGGTGGTCACGTGGGGCACTGGGATTTGCCTTTGAGTTTCAGTTACGGCGAGAAGGGCGAATGGGGAGAAGACACGTGTCATAAATGAGTCACAATGTAATGGTTGACTTTTGGATGGACTTGGTCGTTAGTCGTCGTCGTCGTCAGTTTTCCGAGTCCTGGCTAAAAATGTTGGATGGGATTGGATCGAAATTTTAAACCCAAATCCATCCGACCCAATCCAATGAAACCGTGTTCAAATCCAAGAAAAATTCATTCTCTATTCAATCCTTTGTTCCACTATTACTTTTGAATTATGTGAAGCCCATATAGTATAATAATAAATAATTATTTCATAATGCTTTGACAAAATTTTACCATTATATCCTTAATTGACATGTGCAATGCATATAATTAGGGACAAATATGTTATTTTGTATAGGGGTGCAACTCGGGTGGATTGGACAATCAATTCTAACTATATAATCTTCAACCCTAAACCTACCTCGGGTTGGAAAACTCAACCCTAGTTTAATTCAGACGGACTCGAGTTGAATTCGCGTTGATGATTTCAGACTGATTTCAGGTTACTTTACGGGTTCAATTCAAGTAGAGCCCAAAATAGGTTTATTATTCTAAATCTAATACATATAGTATATAATATTCACCAAAATTAACAACCAATAACTTCAACCAAGTTTTTAACGAGAGAGGCAAAAAGAACGAGAGAGACAGAGAACGATAGAACAAAAATGAAAAATCAATGCTAATGCTTTATATACATATATAATTTTTTTTTTCGGGTTCGAGTTGAATTCGGATTCACGAGATTTTAACCCGAGCCCAATCCAAATTGAATTCGGGTTGAGATTTTTTGACCGAAACCCAACCCACACTACAACAAAAATCATTTTTTGCGACGTTTTTTTTCGTCGCAAAATTAAAAAAAATCGTCGCAAAATATTTTTTGCGACGATTTATTTTCGTCGCGTCTTCGTCGCAATAGCCTCGTCACAGAAAATCTTTTGCAACAAAAAAAAAAAAACATCGCAAAAAGTTAAACAAAACGTAGCTAAAACCTATTCCCCCAACATAAAAATATTAAAATAATAATTTAATTAATTTTTTGCGACGTAAATAAATTTGTCGCCCAAAATTTTTTTATAAAAATATTAATTAAAGTAATATTTGGCGACGTTAATAAATCGTCGCAAATAAATTTTTACATAAATAAAAATGGTTAATATAATAATTTAATTAAGTTTTTGCGACGTAAAAAAAGCGCCGCGAATAATTTTTAAATAAATTAAAAATGTAAAAAATAATAATTAAATTAATTTTTTGCGATGTAAAAAAAGTCATCGCAAATATTATTTTAATAAAAAAAGTAAAAAATAATTTAATTAATTTTAGCGACGAAAAAAAAATCGTCGCAAATAATATTTTTAATTAAAAATATGTAAAAAATAATTAAATAAATATATTTGCGAAGTAAAAAATTCGTCGCAAAAAAGGTTGGTACTGCAATTTTCGCGACGATTTTTATTTCGTCGCAAAAAAGTTCATTTTTTTTTTGATTTTATATAAAAAAATCATTTTTCCAATAAAATTTTTCGCCTGTACACCAATAATACATGTGTTTAATAAAAACTAACATAATTAATACATTTAACATCTTTTTAAAAAAAAAATAAAATTTTATTTCCAAAAAGAATGAATTACAAGAATCAAAGAACAAAAAGTCCTAAAAATAGAAAAAATAGCTTTAATCCTTCAAGAGGATTTAAACCATCTCTAATTACATTTAATGTCTCTTAAACTTGAACAGCTCCAATAGTCCAGCTCCATGCATTGAAATATCATGTCAAAGCTCAACATTATCCGTTCAGGATCTACATAATCAAACTGACCACCACACACAACCTTCCTCCTACGAGCAGTAGGGATCTTGGACTGATGCTAATGCATAACTAACCATCCTTCCAGTGGCAGAATACCACTTTCTAAAAAATTAATAAAAGCAAAATAAGAGTATTGAAAGAGAGATGAGTCATTTACCATGGAAACAAGTGTCGATAAAGTAGTTTGGATAAACTAAGAGAAAAATCAGTGCAATGCTAGTCAGTATCACAATTTCAGAACTGAGCAACTTACCTCAACAACCTTTTCATCATTTGTNCCATGGAAACAAGTGTTGATAAAGTAGTTTGGATAAACTAAGAGAAAAATCAGTGCAATGCTAGCCAATATCACAATTTCAGAACTGAGCAACTTACCTCAACAACATTTTCATCATTTGTTTCTATGATTACCCCTACTACTGCAATTTCTTCATTTCTGTTAATGGTAGATCACTTATCATTGACCAATACGTCATCTATAATTGAAGAGAATTAAGAGAAAAAAAACTAAAAGTGATCCCAAGCCGAAATAAAACAAGCACTCGCTACAATCATGCCGAAAAGACAATAGATTATGTTATTGATTGCCCACAAAATGCCACAAAATCACAACAAAGAAAACAAACATAAGCATGAAGAGAGAACTATGNACTAAAAGTGATCCCAAGCCGAAATAAAACATGCACTCGCTACAATCATGTTCCAAAAGACAACAGATTATGTTATTGATTGCCCACAAAATGCCACAAAATCACAACAAAGAAAACAAACATAAGCATGAAGAGAGAACTATGCAGATGCCAGTACAATATAGGTTGTTGCATCAACAGCAAATGATTAGCAATCCACATAGCATGAATGCAAAAACGTATGATTTTAGCTTTCAAATGTGAAATGGGTTGTGTACCAAGCCTTACTTGGATCTACGAAATCACAGATTTCATCGTCATTGAATCCACGCATTACAACACAGTTCACTTGAGATATGACACATAAGAAAGAAATTTCAGCTGTGAATTTAAACGAAACTTTGACATTGAACAAGAAGTAATAAGAAGCTTAGCCTAAAACATATAGCGATAATATATTACCACAAGTAATTTTTTTTTAAAAAAACCTAAGAACATAATACATGAACCAAGAATAAATGGCAAAACAGAAAAAATGAAATACACTATTAAAAAGTTGGATAGAATACTTTAACGGGATTGTATCAAGGTGATATGCCTTTCTCTATCAGACTTTTACGGCAACATGATCAACGGGGGATCAATGCTACTCGTAAGAAGTTTTCTGCCTCCTCCTAGTTTATTTACTGTACGATTTTTTATGGAAGCATACAAATCAAGCAACCAGAATACCTCAAACACATGGATCAAGTCTAGACTAAAGCCCATTCAAAAAACACAGTCCAGTATATTTTCAGGCTTCAAGTCAGTGTGAATTAACCGTAAATCATGTATATCTGTTGGATATGACAAATCATAAAAAAATGTTAAACAAGAAATCTCACAATTATTCATTTACTGCTACACCCTGGACAAAAAGAACATGCCAAAAAACAAATCCCAAAAAATTGATCAGAAAAGGAAAAGAATACAAAAATCGAGATATAATTCAAGGCCAAGATTAATCCACATACATGCTACAGATTCCAAAAGCTGACGTCCAAATTCCCGAAAAAGATCCACAGGAAATGGGCAGTATCTATTTCTCTTTAGAAAATCATATAAACTTGGTCCAAAATATGTAGCAGCCACCATCATTCAATCCCAAAAAACACATGGANGTAGCAGCCACCATCATTCAATCCCAAAAAACACATGGATCAGCTGAGAGGATCAGCACCTCAGAAACAGGCAGCTTTCAAACCACCCAAGCAGCAAAGAAATCCATTGCATCCTAGAACCCCAAGTTGGAACCAAGAAATTAGATGAAATAGCCCAAGTGACATGAACAGTGTAAGACTAATGTATTCAGTAAGAATANGTGACATGAACAGTGTAAGACTAATGTATTCAGTATGAATACTGTAGGGGAAGGGGTTAAAATATAAGACAATGTTGAAGTGATGTGATTTAGAAAATAATGACTCAAAAACAGAATAGGTATGCTAAATATTTAGTGNAATAAGAATACTCTAGGGGAAGGGGTTAAAATATAAGACAATGTTGAAGTGATGTGATTTAGAAAATAATGACTCAAAAACAGAATAGGTATGCTAAATATTTAGTGCATACCTCATCGTGACGCCCTTTGGAACTATTTCCTCCATTTTACTGTGACAAATGTTGTATAGCTCAACAACATGTTTCCACACCTTGTTAAAGGAAATAAACACATAAAAAAAGGCATCATTTTAAGTGATACTTTGAACTACTTTTATACAAAATATGATTAAAGACCTGTTTTAAAGATTAGTAAAATTGATTAATTGAGCAATTATAGCAACAAAATATTTTCCTAAAGGAGGCAGAGGCTCACAAGTCACAACCTTGGGGCATAAATTGTATTGCCAAAAGCCTCAAAGAAGGCTTCAAAAATTTGATAGTATAGTTGTACGAAGAGCAATCAAAATCCAAGGAACATAGCATATGTAAATACAACAAAAAAAATTCCTACATGGACCACTGTCAAGAGACTTATGTTTGTGAGTGTAAAATCTACACCTATAATGCTTCTGGTACAAGTGGTACCTTATCCTTTACCATCAGCAACATCTACACCTATAACAACTGNAGAGCAATCAAAATCCAAGGAACATAGCATATGTAAATACAACAAAAAAAATTCCTACATGGACCACTGTCAAGAGACTTATGTTTGTGAGTGTAAAATCTACACCTATAATGCTTCTTGTACAAGTGGTACCTTATGCTTTACCATCAGCAACATCTACACCTATAACAACTGCTGCTATCTGAGGCACTCTAGACCATATACATAACACAAATAACATAATAGTTAACAGTGNTGGTACCTTATGTTTTACCATCAGCAACATCTACACCTATAACAACTGCTGCTATCTGAGGCACTTTGGACCATATACATAACACAAATAACATAATAGTTAACAGTGCACTGTGCAAGTAGTTAACAGTGCAGAACCATATTTTTTTTTTTTAAAGAATATGAAATATATGAAAGGAATAATTACAAGAAGCAAAAAACCAACAAGCAACAAAAGGGGACCAAGCTAGAAATGGCTTTAATACTGCAAGATAAGAAGAAAGGGGAGAAGAAATCTTGATGGAGGGAGGAGGACCCATCAACAACCTAAAAGATGAGAAACGACTGAAAACCAGCTGAGGGTCCAGCTGGACAACAAAATGACCAGCTGAACAGTCAGCTGGAACCAGGCGAGGCAGGCAACAACAAGCGGGGTAGCTGAGGGCAGGCAAAAACAGTAGAAACATCCCCAGGAGCATNATAGTCAGCTGGAACCAGGCGAGGCAGGCAACAACAAGCGGGGCAGCTAAGGGCAGGCAAAAACAGTAGAAACATCCCCAGAAGCATGCCAGAAGAGAGCCCCCAGCTGGGAGGGGGCAGCTGAAAGATCATAAATGAAAGTGCAGTACATCCAACCCAAAAAGGAAAACCTCAGTTGAGATAAACCAAGAGACAAAAGGCAGAAGAGGAAAGGGAACAACTCAATAATATCCAGCTGAAGGAGCATCATCTGACTTGAATGCATCGAAAAAAGTGAACAACGAAGTTCAAAGGTCAGGAAGAGAGACAGAGAGGATCGCCCAAGAAAGATAACCCCTCCTCTCCTAATGGTGTTGTTCCTGATGATGCAGCAGCTTTGCCTTGAATGGCATCCAATGGAAACAGAGGAAACACAAGAGAACCAGAAGCCCAAGCAGAAACAGTAGAAGAGGCGCAGAACCAGCAGAAGACACCATCCCCTTCCCCATTCTTATAAACCACAGAGAACTTTCAAATTTGCACAAACTTCTTTTGAATGCAAATGTACACATAAGTTTCCCTCTTATAATGAAAAGGAACAATTGAATCTGATTCACCATGATAGGAACACAGAAAAGAATAGCGTCACATAGCAAAGCAGAGAACACCACACAGCACACCCAGTCCCATAAGCATAAATAAACAGCAGAAGCATCCATCACAAAGAATATGTATCAATAATTAAAGATGAGCAGAAATGGACATGCAGAAAGAATATGTATCATTAAATCCAATCCAATCAAACACGAACTTGCAAAATTCAGTTTAGTGGAACATCATCTTGTCATGATAAAATAAGAAAAAAAAATTCATATACCTNGTTCAGCGGAACATCATCTTGTCATGATAATCATGAAAAAGAAATTCATATACCTGAGAAAGAGCTCCCTACCTAAGCTCTTCTAACATTCAAGTTAAAAAAATTCACATGAGAACAAAAATTGAACACAAAGAAACATATTAAAAAAGCCCCAAGTTCAATAATGAAATGTAAATAAAAGATTAAAATTCATTATAATTTATTTTAATAATCCATTACACAAGGGGGAAAAGATCAAATGGTATTTCAAATTCTGTGAAACATGTGTTTCTTGATTACCATGCTAATGGTAACTGAGATGCTAGACAGTGAGAAAACCAAAGAATTGCTTTACCTCTTAGACACATCAGAATCCTTGGTGGATTCACCCACGACTCCTTCCAGCTTTTTTATTCGTAGTTTCAACTCTTTTACCAACTCGACATTCTGATGAAGTTGAACAACAATATTTTACATAAAATGTAATTAGACCGAAACCGAAAATTGTAGTCAGCATCAACCTGATCAGATGCCCGCAGTTCGTCAACGGTTTTCTTCAGTTGTTCATAGTCATGCTTTGCTCTATCCAGCACATCTTTGTGTTGATCAATTAACTACACAAATTAGAAGAGAAAAAAAATGCATCGATCACATAAGCAACTCTCGNTATCCAGCACATCTTTGTGTTGATCGGTTAACTACACAAATTAGAAGAGAAAAAAAATGCATCGATCACATAAGCAACTCTCGCAACTGGTTCAACATCATAGGTGTCAAGAACATAAATGAACAAATATAACCTCCTATGTTTTCTTATAGTTCTCCTGAACTGTAAATGCCTTTTGTTCGATCTCTTTGAAGGTAGAGAGTAAATTATCTTTCTCCATAACCTGTTTCTATTTGATTGTATTATGACCTATTTGTATTTGAACTTTGGAATGGTTGACTTTTGTGCTGCTTTTATCAATGTCCTGACAAGTGGGCACCATACATAAGTGGAACTGTTATTTGTAGTACCTAGTGTATTTCATATTCAGAATACACTCACCAACTGAATCTTGTTAACCTTCAACTTTTGGGCTTTTATCCTTTCCCCACCTACATTTTCTATCATACTCTGAAGCTCTAAAGCTTAAAAATACAGAGATCATAGGCACATTAGGGAATTTTTGCCAAAACAAGAAGACATAATGCGTGCATGCTATAAACAGACATAGTTTTTAGGAGCCACCAACGATATGTAAATTGGTCAAACTGGTCAAGATCACCATATTGTGAGGTCAAACTGTCAATCTGCCATAAATAAAGAAATTTAATGCATCAGACTCTCCTCTCCTAAGATAGAACTAATTGATGTGGTTAACGATATAGTCTAGAATGTCACCTCTTTTTGACTGTTTGCTAATTCCATCTCCATGTGGGAAATTGCTTTTTCGGCAACCTAGTAATGTCGCACAGCATAAGCAATTCTTTGGCGTGTATGACTTAATTTTTCAATCATCATAGAAAGCTCATTTTCAGCACTAGCAACGGCCTCTTCAGAAATGCTGTAAGCTCGGATAGATGTCCCCATCTTACCACCACGTGACTTACTTCCCCCATCACTCATAGCACCAGATTTTTTCAAAAAGGGCACCATCAAGTGTTCTTTTTCATTCTATATCTATAGTTACCTACACAAGTCCTTGTGCAAATCAAACCCACTATATGCAACACAGTGACAATTATAATTTCAAGTGGAAGCAAAAATGACACAAGGGCTAGACTCTGGAAACAGCAAGCATAATATGTTGGCAAGGGCTGAGTAAATTTTATTGACTTTACCCACTTGAATTGATTTGTCACCCAAAGCCAAATTCTTTCAGTTAGGTGTTGGAAACTTCGTTTTAACCAGTAGTAACAAATATAAACATAAAATATACAACAACCATGTTAAGCATCACTTTTTATGAAATATCTACCGAAATCATGAAAGTTACAACACCAAGGTTTTTACTGCAAAGTAAATCCACGCAAGCTTGTGATGCAACAGGTGTTTCCACGACAATATAATCAAGTCCAGGGCATGTTGTTGAGATGGCAACATCATATTTTGTTGCAAGGACAAACATAATCAAAGAAGGGAGTGAATTCAAAGTTAGGGTACAAGAAAAATCAGTATTATATGCTATCACGAGAAATAGTGATCACAGAAACTACACATAAACTACGACTTAGGTGGCATGTCTGCATTAGTTGAGGTGCCACCCAAAGCACGTTGCATTTGAAGTTGCATCTGCAAAAGTTGTTGCATCATCCGTTGCTGGGATTCTTCAAACTTCTGTTGCATCATCTGTTGTGCGTCTTCAACCTTCTCTAGCTTTTGTTTCGTTTCATCATGTTCCTGCTGAAGAGAATCAACAATTGCTTAAAACTGTTTTATCATATCAGTTTGTTGTCGATACTCAACAGTGGCTTTGAATGACTCACTAGATGATAAAGGCTTCGGGCCATGTCCAAATCCTTTCTTATATTCAGATCTACTGCCAAGGACTGTGCATGCAATTTCATCCTGTGTCAATGGCTCTACACCCTCTTCTAAGTTCTGTGTGGCCAATTATTTCATTCGCTCTTACAATTTAATATATTTAAACCCAATTAGTGAGTGTATAATACAAAATTTATTTTAAAAAAACATAATTTTCTACTATTTGAAATACTTACATATCTTGACTTTGCCTCAGCAAAAACCCACTCACCCTTCTTGTTCACATGAGAATCGTGAAAAAAATCAGCAATGTGGGGTGGCTCATCAGTCGTAGGGTCCCTCTATTACAGTTAATCAAAATATCATCCACAAATTTATAAATTTCTTATATATTAAAACTTAGGAAGCAAATGTTAAAATATAACATCCTTTCATATAGAGCAGCCTAAAAGGACTTTGAACCCATCGAGTGGTTGTATGGCAATTTGACACGATATTTTGCATTTTTCTTAGATTTTTCCTATATACAAAGAACATAATTAGTACACAATTGGGAATAAAAAATGGATATTAATTTGCATAGCTAATTAAAGTTACCTCAAATTTTGGATCCTTGTAAATTGTTTCAATTATGTAGTTCTAATCCTCCTGACTCACATCACCATATGGCTTGCTCTTTGGGTCAACACCAGAGTCAACCAAATCCTTGTAGTACATATGCATATGGTATTGGTGGTCCCTGTACCTCGCAGCAAATTTTTTGTCGATTGACTTCCTAACACCAACTTTTTCATGATAGTCTCAAATGTTAAACTTTGTCTACAACATAATATAAATATACAAATTAATTACAACATGTTGTAACAATATACACAAATAAATATATTGTTGAAACCAAACAAATATATCCACTAACCAACAATCGTGCAATGAGTGGTGNTGTTAAACTTTGTCTACAACATAATATAAATATACAAATTAATTACAACATGTTGTAACAATATACACAAATAAATATATTGTTGAAACCAAACAAATATATCCACNATGAGTGGTGCCTTCTCCTCTTATGTTATTTGCTTTGCTTTCATTTGTGCACATTTCTAATAGGGGCAAACGTCCTCGCCAGGGAGCCAATCTCTGTCATCATCTTCGAAGAATGTACACCCACTGGAATGCCGACTCCATCAAGAATCAAAACATCAAGCGGGCCGTGAGCTACACGAAGACGCTCAGCATTTTTCCCTCTAGACGGTCCTCGACCTTGTTTCTTGGTGGTAGAAGCTGCTGCGCAAACATCAATAATAGATGTTAGCCCACCATATTATGAAAAATATGTTTAGAAAATAAAGTATGCATCAAACCTGTACTGCTACCCTCAGNGCTGCGCAAACATCAATAATAGATGTTAGCCCACCATATTATGAAAAATATGTTTAGAAAATAAAGTATGCATCAAACCTGTACTGCTACCCTCAGTGCCTGCAAGAGGTTGTGATGTAGGTACATCAGATGATATAGCCCTAACATGTGTACTCGATGATGCACCCCTAGTAGGTGCATCAGAGGATGCAACCGCACTAGCTATTATGGTGGCTCGGCGACCTAGTCCGATATATATAAAACACTTGACATATAGAAATATATGAGTTATATCAACAATATCCAAGTATACCAATTATATAAGTCATAATTTNCTATTGGCGACGTTTTCAAAAAACGTCACGAAAAAACAATTAGATTGCTATTTTTTTATTTTTTTATTTATGAAAATTTTACTATTTCCGACGTTTTTCCAAAAACGTCTCGAAAAAACAACTAGATTGTTATTTTTAAAATTTTTTATTTACAAAATTTACTATTGGCGACGTTAAAATAATTAAATTTGTAATTTTCCGCAATTTTCCCTGCCATAGAATTAGGAGAATGTTACCTTTTGGCGACGTTTTTTGAAAAACGTCGCAAAAAATGTCAAAAATTGAAATTTAGACTTTATTTTGCTTTAAATGTTAGATTATTTATTTTAGCGACGAAAAATGTTTGTCGCGAAACATTACCAATTCCCGCCATTGCTCCTGCCAAAAAATTATTAGGCGGAATCACCTTTTCGCGACTTTTTTCAAAAAACGTCGCAAAAAACTTGCCAAAATAGAAATTTGCGATAAAAATATAAAGCGTCGCTAATACTCAACTTTTTGCGACAAATTTAAAATCGTCGCAAAAATTTTTTCTTGTTGTAGTGCCAAATATTAAAAACTCTTGCTCAAACCCTAATTTTTTCAAGTTGAGCTCGGGTTGAAATTGAATTAGCCAACCCAAGTTGCACCCCTAATTTTGTATACATATTATGTTGGAGGATTTTAAGGCCATTACATCTTACCATCTTGGTGCCTTAAAATTAACCCATCTAAGTGGATTATGAGATCTTGTGTAGATTGTGGGCTAGGCTAGGCCAGAAGTGGTTTTCTCCGGATTAAATAAGTTTGTTATGAAATATGTGAGATCCTTTTAATTTTACTCAATCTTGATCCTGTATCTACCTTTATCTAACCAAACAAACACCTTGACGGTATTGAAAAATGGAGTTTTTTTTGTTTTGTTTTGGGTGGGGTGTTGGGTGTTATGTAAATGAACGGCTATCCTCTACTTCGCACACAGTACGAGGTAGATCTCCTTTTAAGAATATATTGAATGTAACCTTGTTAGAATTTGACCGAATTCTCCAATTATCATGAAGATGAGTTTATTAGAGTAATCAATGTAAGATTCCTGAATTGAATAGGAAAGAAGTTGAAAATTGTGAATTTGTTGATCCGTAGATGTAAGTACAATGTATAAATGTTAGTATTTTATATCGAACTACGTTATATATTTGTATCATATTTTTATTATTTTTTTATTTTAAATTTTTATCTTCTAATTTATGGTGTTAGTATTAATTATCCGCTGTGCAAAATCAAACGACACAACGTCTTCATTATCACTTGGTGTCACCATTCAATTATAAATCAACGTGAATGCAAGTAGGTGCACTTCACTTAATTTTGTAACTATCATAAGGGAATAACCACTTTATATAAAGAATTAAGGTTCATCTTGCCGATTTTTAAGTTTATTATTAAACAATAAAATTATGTGAAAATGTAATTTAGTGTCAGTATTACATCGAATATTTACTCATTCTTGTGAGGATAATATTGTACAACGGATGGAACTATTTTGATTTACTTATATATATATAAAGAACGATTCAGATTTGTCTCTTTAAAACCTCGTTTAAGTTCGGTTCTTATAATAAAAAAATAATAAATTAAACTTTATCCTCTAAACTGTTATCCTTATTTTACTTTTTATCTTTAACTATAAAATTTCTCACACTATACTCTAAAATATTAATTTTGTTTCATATCACTTCAATAGATAACGATAAAATTATAAATCTTTTAAATAAGGTAGGGAAACCCCAAAGAGTTTCCTGTTAAGTGTTTAGTACCACTTTATTTTATATTTTTTTGCAACCAAATGATTATTAGAAAGAAAAAGGTCGGCAAGAGGAATAAAATTTGGAGTTTAGGAATGACAAAGTCATGGATATGTATCATTGATTTTTGACTTGCACATGTGCAATAGACAATTACTTATTAGTAATACAGACTACTCATATGCGCATTTACCATAAAAAAAATTGACATTTGTTATCAATTTGAATAATATGAAATAAAATTGATATTTTTGGATGTAATGTGAAAAATTTATAGTTGAGGGTACAAATTAAAAAAATATAAAATATAATTTACCCTAAAAAAAATCGTGGAAAAAAAAAAACTATTTTTGGGTTAGGGAGAGTGATTAGATAGAGTGAATTGGCTTTGATATCGGCTCATGACCATGTCATAATGTTATTGTCTTGGCATGAAAATCCAAATTCGATGTTGCTACATAGTTTGATGCTTTTGACATGTTGGACTATTTTGGATCTCTCTACCAAAAGAGCAAGGAAGATGTCTTACTGGACTATTGTTCTTTAAAATTATGGATCAATTGTCTCTAGTGATGGCACTTCAGGCAGTTCAGCAGTCTCCAGATCGACACGTGTAAACATGTAATCATTATGGAACTCAAAAAATACCAAGAGATGGTGCCAAGGAATAATGGTTTGGAGGAGCCGAGTACATATCCTGACACCAGTATTTAAGAAGATTTGACAGCTCATTAATGAAGACGTGAGTAACTATGACATTACTATTAATAAGTCTCTGTATTCTCGAGACTTAAACTGACAGTCATGATTATAAAACATTAATAGCTATTGTGCTGAGCATATCTCTTTGGCGTACCCTGAGGTACTGTTCTTCGAGAATTAAACGCTCATGAATAAAGGTCAAGTGTCAATCAGATGAACTTAAATGATCAGGATTGGGGTCATAAGTGCTCGACATGCCCCGAGCAGTTGGCCTATCACTCAGGGAGAACCAACCTCGAGAATCTGAGAGAAGAACACTCATTACGCATGAGTAAGATTGCAAGTCATTAAATGTTGAGAGGGGATTCCAACTCTTTTCACTCATTACTAATGCAGGTATAAATACCCTTCAAAAAAATAAACAAAGGTACGCAAACCAAACTGAGAAAAAAGAGACATTGTACTAAAAGTCTCTAAACTTTTACTGACTTAAGTTTTGAAGGGAATAAATCAAGTGTTTAGTCAGCTCCTTTTCTGATCTTGTGGTTGTTTCAGATTTATCATAGAGAGAATTGCTATCCGTATTCATTGCGGGAATTCTCCCGTGCATCTTGTTTTGTTAAGTTAGTTATCACAAATATCAATGTTTGTAGCTGCAACTTAACATTGAGTTGCCAATGTCATCTGTCATCGTGAGTCTAGAGAGTTCCAACACTTCAACTTGGAGGGGATGAGGGCGATAATTATTTCGTGTGACGCGATGTTGTATTGGGCTCGCTTGCTTGTACGATCTAAGATGTTGGGTTGGTGCATTTTTAAATTTTGATCAATCTTAACACCATAATCAAAAGTCACATTTGTATGGGTGATATATTTTTCTATGTAAAATTTTGATGAATTATAATGTTCTATCATTCCTGACGTTATAATCCTTAGTATTTGTCACAAGTAGAGAATGATAATTAGTATTCAACACAACCATCAATTTAATCTTTGTTAATTAGGGTTATAGACGAAATGAGCCACTTAGTAAATGGGACGATAATAAATATTATACTCAGTATATACACAACACAAATTTGTTTATGCTTCATTATAAATAAGTGGAGTACAAATTAAAACTAATTTTGACACAACTTATATGAGACAATTAGTGAGATCATCTTTAATAGTTTTTTCCTCTATTTTTTCCTTGTTAAATCATATATTGTGAATTCAAATGAAACTCATTACATATAATTGTATTTATTAAAACATAAACCCCAATATCCATTGATCATGGGTACAACAATCCTTCAAGCAGCTCCTTTCACACCCTCCCTCACATACAATTTGGAGCTTAGCATGTGAGCCACAAACAAAACTCAAATAAGTTGAAACAAATAGATAAACAAATTGGGGAATTCAACGAGTTAAAAAACCTAGTCCACCCAAAAACCCAAGACAGCAACTCTAACACCGTGGTAGAAAATCAAACCCAAAACGGCAAAATCATTTGCCTACAAAGAAGAGTACCATTAAAACATATAGAACCAACCTTACAAGTGCTTAGTCTTTAAACGTGAAATACAAGCTCTTGTCACATGATTTTTTNCATTAATAGCTATTGTGCTGAGCATATCTCTTTGGCGTACCCTGAGGTACTGTTCTCCGAGAATTAAACGCTCATGAATAAAGGTCAAGTGTCGATCAGATGAACTTAAATGATCGGGATTGGGGTCATAAGTGCTCGACATGCCCCGAGCAGTTGGCCTATCACTCAGGGAGAACCAATNATGAACTTAAATGATCGGGATTGGGGTCATAAGTGCTCGACATGCCCCGAGCAGTTGGCCTATCACTCAGGGAGAACCAATCTCGAGAATCTGAGAGAAGAACACTCATTACGCATGAGTAAGATTGCAAGTCATTAAATGTTGAGAGGGGATTCCAACTCTTTTCACTTATTACTAATGCAGGTATAAATACCCTTCAAAAAAATAAACAAAGGTACACAAACCAAACTGAGAAAAAAGAGACATTGTACTAAAAGTCTCTAAACTTTTACTGACTTAAGTTTTGAAGGGAATAAATCGAGTGTTTAGTCAGCTCTTTTTCTGATCTTGTGATTGTTTCAGATTTATCATAGAGAGAATTGCTATCCGTATTCATTGCGGGAATTCTCCGGTGCATCTTGTTTTGTTAAGTTAGTTATCACAAATATCAATGTTAGTAGCTGCAACTTAACATTGAGTTGCCAATGTCATCTGTCATCGTGAGTCTAGAGAGTTCCAACACTTCAACTTGGAGGGGATGAGGGCGATAATTATTTCGTGTGACGCGATCTTGTATTGGGCTCGCTTGCTTGTACGATCTAAGATGTTGGGTTGGTGCATTTTTAAATTTTGATCAATCTTAACACCATAATCAAAAGTCACATTTGTATGGGTGATATATTTTTCTATGTAAAATTTTGATGAATTATAATGTTCTATCATTCCTGACGTTATAATCCTTAGTATTTGTCACAAGTAGAGAATGATAATGAGTATTCAACACAACCATCAATTTTAATCTTTGTTAATTAGGGTTATAGACGAAATGAGCCACTTAGTAAATGGGACGATAATAAATATTATACTCAGTATATACACAACACAAATTTGTTTATGCTTCATTATAAATAAGTGGAGTACAAATTAAAACTAATTTTGACACAACTTATATGAGACAATTAGTGAGATCATCTTTAATAGTTTTTTCCTCTATTTTTTCCTTGTTAAATCATATATTGTGAATTCAAATGAAACTCATTACATATAATTGTATTTATTAAAACATAAACCCCAATATCCATTGATCATGGGTACAACAATCCTTCAAGCAGCTCCTTTCACACCCTCCCTCACATACAATTTGGAGCTTAGCATGTGAGCCACAAACAAAACTCAAATAAGTTGAAACAAATAGATAAACAAATTGGGGAATTCAACGAGTTAAAAAACCTAGTCCACCCAAAAACCCAAGACAGCAACTCTAACACCGTGGCAGAAAATCAAACCCAAAACGGCAAAATCAATTGCCTACAAAGAAGAGTACCATTAAAACATATAGAACCAACTTTACAAGTGCTTAGTCTTTAAACGTGAAATACAAGCTCTTGTCACATGATTTTTTATGGTGGATTGATGCATTGCGAATGATCTACTAATGAAAAAGACAAAGATCAATGTAAACATCCATATGCACAATGATTTTATTTCTATTCAAACTCATAATTTTTCTTTGTATTCCCATATCAGTTCACAAATTATCCATTTCACACTCCCTTGTACATACTTAATCACCCAATTTATTACACAACAATTAATTAAATCCTCACTATCTACGCGCCACCATCCGTCCTGACCTTCTCAGCCTCTCCCCCACCATCAGTGGTGGCGCGTTCAGCTCGTGTCCTAAGCCATTCCACCACCTCCCCAAAAACTAACTCCACATTCTCCTCAGGCTCACCAATCAACTGATGCCACATCCCGGGGTATATCCTGATTGTCTTATCCTTGCTTGCAGCTCGTTGGTACAGTTCTTCCGCGCACACAGGGTCGCAAATGACGTCGTCGCCACCATGCACAATCAGCAACGGCACGTCCACTTCGTGAAACCTCCCCTGCACCTCTCTGCACACCCTCAGCAACTCATGCGCCGTCGCCGCGCGTGGCCTGGCCATACTCCTCCGTGGGCTAGCTGTCGCAAGTTTTCTCTTCCACTCGACCTTTAAGCAACTCGGAGATCATTATTTGGGAAAAAAATTGCCCAATTACTAGTAAAATGGACTAAATCTTACAAAAAAAAGGCAAAATTTGAAAATTTTGATTCTAGAATTTTGAAATTTGCCTAGAAATTTTGGAGAAATTCAACAAAAGGATAAAAATAAAATAAAATTGTCAATTTATGATAATTGAAAATGAATGGAAAATTTTAGAAAACCATACCTTGAACGAGACCTCCGGTATCCGGCCGCGCGTAGGAACGACTTGCCAGGTGGGGACCACCGCCGCGATAATAGAAAGAAAGTGCTCCAACGGCCACGGCGGCTTGAACTTGTCGCTAACACCGCACATGGCTCCATTCAACACAACACCATCATAACTCCGGCTTGAGCTCCGCCGAAGTGTGATAAGCAGCGCAATGGCGCCACCGAGAGACTCGGAATAAAGAAAAGACGGCAACGACGGGGCGTGACGATCACGAAATGAGTCGAAGAAAGAAATACAGTCATCGACGACGAGATTGATGTCGGGGATGTGAGCAACGAGTCCGTTGGAGAATCCGTGGCCCTGGTGGTCAATAGCACAGGTGGCGAATCCCGATTTGGTGAGGTGGACGGCGGTGAGCTGAACAAACCAACTCGACTCGCCGGTGTAGCCGTGCACGACGCAGACGGTGCCAATGATTTTTGTCGGCGGGAGTGGGGTCCACCACTGGGTGAAGAGCTTGAGGCCTCTGGGATTTGTGATGAACTCGGATCCGTGACTCACTGAGTGGCGAGAATAAAACTCGTCCGGCGTGAGCGAACCAAAGGGGCTCGTTTCGTTGGCCTCCGCAATTGGGTGAACCATACTTGCTACAATACGCCGCGTGGAGACAATTCTCAGAGATACAAATAGAGGGTGAAAGAGAAAGAGCGTGAATGCATTGGATTGATCAGCAGAGGGTTGTGACTATAAATTATTAAATTAGCTACAGCAGAGAAACATTTTAAATGGATTNCTACAATACGCCGCGTGGAGACAATTCTCAGAGATACAAATAGAGGGTGAAAGAGAGAGAGCGTGAATGCATTGGATTGACCAGCAGAGCGTTGTGACTATAAATTATTAAATTAGCTACAGCAGAGAAACATTTTAAATGGATTGTAGTACACTGTAACTAAGGTGTGCAATCATTCAAAGTTAATCTGGACCGTCAAATCGAAATACTTCGCTTTTCCGATTTAAAAAATAAACTTAATTTGAAAACCAATATAAAGATTTAATTCAATATAACCATTACATTAAAGATGAATTCCATTTAAAATTATAACTCACAATAAATCCAATTACTACATTCAATTAAGTCTTTGATTATGTCCACAAATTAAATTTGTATAATATTCCTCTTCGAATTTTTAATTGCACATTTTTTGTGTGTACAAAAAACAAAAGGTATGTGATTACCAAAACTATCGCCGATTATTACATTTACTTGTGATTAAGGAAGGAGAATATTGTTTACTAAAACTGGAGAGTATACATCGAGTGAGGTGGATAATTTAAGGTATCGGTCGAACTTCTCACTCTGAGGTTGTAAATTTGAATCTTGGAATTCACACTGGGGTTTTATGTTTGACCGTTATACTAACAACCTAGCTAAGTTCGTTCTCAATAAGAGTAATAGTCATGATTATAGTTCTCATAATTCTACCAATGAAGGTTTATCGGAGTAATCTCTAAATGCTCTTCTTTGTCTTTTTTTTTTTTTCTCCCAACATAAAAAAGGAAAAAAGAAAACAAAAGGAAAGTATCAAAGTTTTTTCCTACTTGAATTGTCCAATTTCTTTTAGTATTGAGTATTTTTAAACATATTAAAATTTTCAACAATTTTTTTATCCCAAAATAAATGTGGGTCATTAGATTTTTAGGATCTATGATTCTATCATATCCCACCAAATTTTCTTATGCCAAAATATATGTGAGTTGTTAAATTTTATGGGTTTCACCGTTTTCCACTAAATATCTAATTAACATGATTCTATCACGAAATTAAATTCATTATCGCTTAGGCGAAAATCTCAATATTTCGGATATCCAATTATAAACAACTCAGTTAATGTGTGGCTCACCACATGCATTACTTTCCCATAATGATCTTAAAGCACCTCTCTCTCTTTCTCTCTCGCACAACCGATTACACTTAGATGAACACATACAAATTAGAGTAATGTTAAATGGCCTTAAAAATTAGGCTTCATAATTTTAACCATTGAATAGGTAGTGAG